>JAVTVY010035904.1:0-17326 GCA_036873755.1 Hanleya hanleyi
AACCGTGAATAGCCATCTCGATCCCAAATACCTTCATGTACTGCCCGAAAATGTCCACTTTCGCTACTACTCGTACCGATGACGTCACCGATGACGTCACAGATGACGCGGACATCCCTCAAATCGGAATGTACACGCCGAGAACTACAAGATGACACCTTCCAGGACGCATTCGAACCGTGAATAGCCCATCTCGACCCCAAATGCCTTCATGTACTGCCCGAAAATGGCCACTTTCGCTACTACTCGTACCGATGACGTCACTGATGACGTCACAGATGACGGGAACATCCCTCAAATCGGCATGTACACCCCGAGAACTACAAGATGACACCTTCCAGGACGCATTCGAGCCGTGAATAGCCATCTCGATCCCAAATACCTTCATGTACTGCCCGAAAATGTCCACTTTCGCTACTACTCGTACCGATGACGTCACCGATGACGCCACAGATGACGCGAACATCCCTCAAATCGGAATGTACACCCCGAGAACTACAAGATGACACCTTCCAGGACGCATTCGAACTGTGAATAGCCCATCTCGATCCCAAATACCTTCATGTACTGCCCGAAAATGGCCACTTTACTTACTACAACCAACTGCGCCTGCGCAGATTGACGCGACTTGCATTCAAAAACACGCCATTCTGACTCTACCCCACACAAGCTTCACTTTGACACCCTCCACGACCCATTCGGACCCATAGCGGTCCATCTCTACCCCAAACACCTTCATGTACTGCCCCAAAATGGCCACTTTACTTAATACAACCAACTGCGCATGCGCAGATTGACGCGACTTGCATTCAAAAACACACCATTCTGACTCTACCCCACACAAGCTTCACTTTGACACCTCACACGACCCATTCGAACCGTGATTAGCCCATCTCTAACCCAAACACACCCCTACATAGCACCCAAAATGCCTGTTTTCTATACTACGGCCAGACTGCGCATGCGCAGACTATTGAACACGGACGAACCATTAGCCCAGTCGGATGCTGCTGCACGAGAGCTTCAAAATAAGACCTCACTCGACCCCATTGGACCACCAGGGACTCACCTAGACTCCAACATGTCCACCCCGTATGGCCCTATACACCCATAGCCATGCAGTATAGGCCTATGGGCCTACCCAGGCCTCGGTGACTTTTTTCAAAAATTTCACCGATTCGCTCCGCAACACTTCCTATCGTGTTCTAAATGACGAGACGAGTAAAACGAGACCCCACAACCCTACCGCAAATGTATAGAAGTACGTTTCCCAGGGGATAAACATTGAACCTATACCCCAGTATGGGACTATATGGGGCTCGGTGACTTTTTTCAAAAATTTCACCGATTCGCACGGCGACACTTCCTATCATGTTCTAAATGACGAGACGAGTAAAACGAGACCCCACAACCCTACCGCAAATGTATAGAAGTACGTTTCCCAGGGGGACAAACATTGATCCTATACCCTCAGTATGGACTATATGGGGTTCGGTGACTTTTTTCAAAAATTTCACCGATTCGCACGGGGACACTTCCTATCATGTTCTAAATGACGAGACGAGTAAAACGAGACCCACAACCCTACCGCAAATGTATAGAAGTACGTTTCCCAGGATGGTCCTATACCTCCCATACCCCATATAGGCATTTTCCCGTAATTTAGGATAAAGTCCGTATTCCGTATTTTTTCAGGAAAATTTTTACATACACCCACCCTGGAACTAGGGGGAGATAACTCTATTGATAGACAAGCCCCGTTAAGCCCGTCGACCTATATACCCCTCATACCCCATATAGGCATTTTCCCAGGTTTTCGATAAAGTCCGTTTTCCGTTTTTTTTTTTCAGGAAAAACTTTACATGCACCCACCCCATTGCCTGAATGCCTCTTCACCTAGGCTTCACTTTGATACCTCACTCGACCCCATTGGACCATTAGTAGCTCCCCTAGCTCCAACACGGCTATTTGCATACCCTTGGGCCGCCGCGCATGCGCAGAATGCCGCTATTTCAACCCCACACCCAGTCCATTAGATGCCCCTTCATGAATGCTTCACATTGATACCTCACTCGACCCCATCGGTCCACTAGGGGCTCCCCTAGCTCCAAAAAGGCTATTTTCATACCCTTCGGCCACCGCGCATGCGCAGAAGGCCGATATTTCAACCCCACACCCAACCCATTAGATGCCCCTTCATGAATGCTTCACATTGATACCTCACTCGCCCCCATCGGTCCACTAGGGGCTCCCCTAGCTCCAAAAAGCTATTTTCATACCCTTCGGCCACCGCGCATGCGCAGAAGGCCGCTATTTCAACCCCACACCCAGTCCATTAGATGCCCCTTCACATAAGCTTCACTTTGATACCTCACTCGACCCCATCGGTCCACTAGGGGCTCCCCTAGCTCCAAAAAGGCTATTTTCATACCCTTCGGCCACCGCGCATGCGCAGAAGGCCGATATGTCAACCCCACACACAACCCATTAGATGCCCCTTCATGAATGCTTCACATTGATACCTCACTCGACCCCATCGGTCCACTAGGGGCTCCCCTAGCTCCAAAAAGGCTATTTTCATACCCTTCGGCCACCGCGCATGCGCAGAAGGCCGATATGTCAAACCCACACCCAACCCATCAGATGCCCCCTCACCTAAGCTTCACTTTGATACCTCACTCGACCCCACTGGACCAGTAGTAACTCCCCTAGCTCCCGAAACGTCTATGTCCATGCCCTTGGACCACCGCGCATGCGCAGAATGACGCTAGTTCAACCCCACACCCAGCCCATCAAATGCCCCTTCACGAATGCTTCACTTTGATACCTCACTCGACCCCATCGGTCCACTAGCGGTCCCTACAGATTGCCGAACACTTCCACGAAAACCCACGGTTTTGGGACTACTTTCGGTCCGCGGAGGCAGACCGCATCACCGCCAGACCACATCACCGCGGAGAAATACATGCCCCCAAGGTCACGCCCCATTCACCCAGACCGGAAGTGACGTCATACCTGCGCACAACACTCCTGCGCACACCACCCCAATACCGCCACAAAACCTCCCCATTTTTTTTTCTGCGCATGCGCAGTGAGGCGCTAATTACTCAATTTACGCTTTGTATACTACTCTCTGTATAAGGGGAAAAAAGTGGGATATTGCATTGAGGAAAATGAGAAATACTGGGTGAAATTTCCATGGCACTGGATTTATGATTTCGGGAAATAGGGTGAAATATTAAATGTTGAGTGAATGGGGAGGATGAGTGGCTATTGGGAGATTTAATTATGAGTGTCCAGTCTGATAATTAAGTTGCCACTAAGAATCGATCCGGGAATTAAGAGAGAATGAGGGGGCTTGACAGATGGAAATATTATGTGATACGTCTGTAGTTATGGGAATTAAGAGAATGTATATTGTTTAATAGGAATGTGGGGATTAAACATTGTCTATGTGACACTGTTAAGAGGGATCATGTGTAGGGCGGGTTGGGGGAAACGGGTTGCACGGCGTGTTCGCACGACCTGTGCCCATCGCGGTGCGATGGAGTTCCCAAGTACATCCATCCATCCAATACCTTTGATATTTAACTCGTGGTTTCCAGAGTTTATCTTAGATTCCAAACTTGTTTTCTTCATATGATAGTCGACATTGAGAAATAGTTTCTTCTAGCTTTGAGGATCATTTGACATAACTTCTTGCGTGGTAGCCAGTTACGTGAGCACAAGTGTGCTGGCATTTGACTCACAAATATTGACGAAGTACAGTAGTTGCCAGATGAACAATGCGCTCTAAAATTTCAAGGGCTTATGTAGCATCCCAGAAAGTTTACTTGGAGCGTCATAACAGACCGTGGTGGGTTTATATTACGACAGCGGAAACGAATTTGAAGTAAATTTCGTAGATTACTGCAGTTCATTCATTAAGGGTGTTCTCACTGTAACTAAAATTGAAACTTGAGCGAGACTACGGAAGCTATTTCCTGAAAAAATAAAATTGAAAAATAGGACAGCACACCCAATCTGGTAAACTGACCCTCCTCTCTGTCACAAACTCGAAATAGAGACCTGTAAGTATATAAAATAAATAAAATACCCCAAGATGCGACATGATCTGCCTGTCTTCAATGTACACAAAATGTAGTAGAAGATGAAGTACACTTCTTACTATACCGTCCTTGACATAACAAACACAGAGATTATCTCAATCAAACTATTCACAGTAACCTACCCCCACCTCATCCGAAAATTACAAAAATTAAATCTATATTAAATCCCCAGAGAGACAATGCTTCAAAAATAGCAAATGTACCAGTCTAGGCTCAGCCTTAACCCTCCATCAAAAAAACCGACTGGTCACTTCTTAACTTCATTACCGTAACGGTATTATTTGATTGTAGTTACACCTCTTCATGACGTTGTTTTACTTACATTTATGCCCTGTCAAATCGTATAATACATAAGTTTAAAAGACTGGATCAAGTGTCATAAGAAAAATGTAACAAATAGCAATCCCGATGTTCTACATCTACATGTATATGCCTGCAACTCCATGTTCTTTTCAAGGGCTTTTTTTCTAGAATTACTACACTGTTGTTTAAAATTAATACTATAATCCATACTACAATTACTACGTTGCTATAGTACCATAATAATTATATTGTTTGTCATATACTTGTACCGTTTTACGAATCGTGCAATAAACATAATGCACTGTATTGTATGTAATTCGGATTAAGCCGTGTGATCGCGTCCTTCATAGTGATCACATGAACAACTACAATAAAATCGTGTCTTGAGATACAGGAACACCATAACGTATTCAACAACCAAAGCTCCCAAGAGCTACACGTTTCACAGGCTCACTCCATTTATTACATACCCCTACTGTTGTGGTGGTTGCCGTCAATCACTTATGGCCCCTGGTAAGTAGCTGGAATGGAGTGTTATCATACTTCGAAGCTTTGGGTATAATGCATTCAAATATCAGCCTGTGGTGTCATGACTTCTGGTCAGATATCGCCGTCCAATGTTCCCACCACGAACTTATTTTAATTTTGAACGTTTGGCATTTATTTGTTCGATTCCGTTCGTCTTGGCAAAGAAAGGTGGTTCTATTTCCCCAATACTTATATGTGGGAACACTATGGTAGCTGATTATCTTCTCGCTGTTAACATATCTTCACAGTTAAAATGTCACGGAGAGTCGGTTTCCGGGAAATAGAAGTTGTGCCAGTCTGTGTTTGATTGGAAACATGTGGCTGCTATCATTAGTTGTATTACACTTACATGAGGAGGATATAGGATATAGGATATAGTTTCTTCACGCTGTTATACTAATTCAGACCAGCTGACGAAGATATGTGTATATCGACACCTCCGTATGGGTCTGTTGTATATCGGCATTCTCCGTCAAAATTTGCCTCCCGGCGATGAGAATTACGTGTCTGTTGCGACGGTTGTTATATATACATTCATTTCCACTCACAGAATTGGTGATGATGGCGAGACCATTTCCATTGTGCTAACAAGGTATTATCCGGACTGCCGACGGGATAAAATTTCTTCAGTATGCCATGGATCTTTATCGACAGCAACATCTCACTTGAATCTCAGCAAGACACGTTTCAGGGTTTAGATATTCCGATGCCTGTATTCCCAGCAAATCAACTACGCTGACTCCTGGTAAAGGAAAATATATTGTCTGAAATGCTTGGAAACTATTTTTGTTTATCCTTGATACTGCGAGATTTGTTGACGCTCTACTAATATATGTATTTCTGTGTATATGATAAAATGCTGTAATGTTTGCTCACATTTGTCTGCTGTAGCTCTTTCTACTTGTTCTTGGCAAACATGCATGCTATGTTTTATCGGAATCTTTTGTTATCATTTCAGACAACGATGATGCTGAATGTATTGCTCCTGCTAATTTTGGCTTCTACAACTAACGGATTGCAGTACGTGAGGCGGAATGCCTTCACAGCGAATCACGCTAAATCACGGAGAACGTCCATTGAAATAAATATTCATCTTCCGGTAAGTTCAAATAACAGAAGTATCTAACAATCATCTGTGCTAAGAATACAGGAATTAAAAAATACAGTATAATTGTTCCCAATATTTGTATGATTAACCCGCGGCACCATTCTTCTGTATGATTAACCCGCGGCACCATTCTTCTGTATGATTAACCCGCGGCACCATTCTTCTGTATGATTAACCCGCGGCACCATTCTTCTGTATGATTAACCCGCGGCACCATTCTTCTGTATGATTAACCCGCGGCACCATTCTTCTCTTGCTATGTCAAACAATCGTGCGTTTTGCGATAAGTGCGTGAATGTTCTTAGCATGCGAAAGATATATGAACGCTGAGAATTGGAAAAACGTTGGAAAGGAGGGCAAGCTGCAGTGACCCTTTTGATATGATGATTTTGCAGGTGGGACCATATTTAAATTCTTTGTAACACTTGTGACAGCCGTTTTTGGGTGCGCGAGATTGTTACAATCGAACGTCCAACTAAAACTGTGTTGAATCTCTCAAAATTCAAGGTTGTGCATAGGGTCCAATAAGGAAATGTTGACGAGCCGACCAGAAAAAAAAACATTTTGAAACGGTTTGATTCATTGTGTGAACATGCAATAAATAGTATATGAGAGAAATTGATGATTTCCGTTCAATTTTTATTTTGACGTTAGCCAGTAATATACTGGATGGACAATATGGGCAAAAAACACTCCTGCTACATGTAATCGATAATATGCACTGGCGGTGGTGACACAAAGCGGCGTAATAGCGGAGTCTCCGAACTGTCCGTGCACGAGTAATTTGCCCTTGCCCGCTAGTAGGCGCTCGAGTCAGGGGGGACAAAATGTGGACTGGATAACATGTAAAGAGATAGGGCGGCCTGAAATAGTGACATAAATTGAGCAAACGGCATTTCCAAGAACTTCAAAATTGAGCTAGGTGGCATGACAGATCACCCTTGTCAATTTAATATTTTGTATTTGCACATATCCACGTTCAAGACGACATTTTCTATTGTAACGCCAACGACGTCATTAGATAAAGCGTAATGCCCTTTGTTTTACGTCATGATTCCGTCGTTATATCCGTTTGTCGCATGACGTCACAATACAACGTTGCTACAAGAGCGATACATTGTATAGGTTTTGTCCTAACCGACTCAAACGCCCACTGGCGGACAGGAGCAAATACTCTCACCATTACAGTTTGGAGACTTCCTTATTGGACAAGAAAGCCTATGATTACACAGCGTGACATTCTGACAGCATAAGTGACCAAGTCACCCAAGGACCAGGAGTGATTCACAGATATTCTGTAGTTGCTGTATTTCAGCCACATTTGTTTTGACTCGAGTATCACCCTTGTTCTTGTATACGGTATGCATGGTCAGGCAATAGCAGTTGGTGGTGCGATACGGCAATGCGAATAGTAGATGGGACTTAATTTCTTTGTTTCATAGCAAACATAATTATACTTATACTGCGCTATATTGTACACTACTTCTGTATTATAGACAGTAGAGCCATTCTATGAAAATGCTTATAATGTAGTATACTATGATGTTTTGCTACTGTATAGTTTACAAATAGTTTTACCATAGTGTCGTATTGTATTTCATTAAATACTACAGATTTCACTGCCGTATACGGTTCTGTAATATTCTATATCGGTTTACTATATTATTTCACCAGTGTAGTATTTTAGTATTTTTGCTAAGGTTTACCAAGAGCGTGCAACCAAACAAAGGATAGCGACGTTTAAATGAGAAAAACTCCTTTGTGTATGACGGTAATAAATGTGATTGTTTCGTTCCAAAACCTGCAAAATCAGATTGTTCTTCAAGTTTACATCATGTAATATGAGTCGCGGAAGAATCAGACATCCAGACATCGCCAATTTTTCACCTCTTACATATCGCCTCAACCCAAACATTGTTAGCATTTATAGGCTGCATATACGTCGACAGTCAGTGCATGTCAGACAAACCTGTCGATAGCAAACAACTGTTTACGCCGAATGGCAAACTTCCAAACACCACTGACATATATACAGTGACCTATTGTGTTTATTCTTACGGCATCATAGTCTGCCAGTCATTCTAATCGTTGAGAAAAGTCTAAAAATCGCGTCCACGGAGAACTTCGTCTTCGACAGTCTCACTGTTGAGGAATATTATTGAGAGAGATAAGTCATGAAAATTTTTTCTTCAAATTTCAAACCATTCTGGAGGAGGGCTAAAATATTTATAGACAATCCTTAAATCTCTGGAATAATCTGCATGCACGATAGTTCATTTCCAAGAGTTGAATTGCATTTCTTGTAGCGCTTTGAGTGTGACTATTCATTTGAATGCCAAGATCTTCAACTTAGCAAGCACATGGCCCTTACGTTAGCAAGCACATGGCCCTTACGTTAGCAAGCACATGGCCCTTACGTTAGCAAGCACATGGCCCTTACGTTAGCAAGCACATGGCCCTTACGTTAGCAAGCACATGGCCCTTACGTTAGCAAGCACATGGCCCTTACGTTAGCAAGCACATGGCCCTTACGTGGACATAATGTTTCAGAACATTACGACCAACCGGTACGAAAAGTACGAAAAACAGAACTTTGAAACAGCCACAATTGTTAATGCACTGTAAAAAAAAAATACAAACTAAGTTGACTCTTGGGTATCAACTCAACTTCATCCAACAATCAACTCCATTACCACCACACACAGTGTTTTTCCCCCCAGATATTACCGTCACATATACTTTGAAGACCTTGGATGATGGGTTATGGTTTTAACATGATGGGTTATGGTTTTAACATGATGGATTATGATGGGTTATGGTTTTAACATGATGGATTATGGTTTTAACATGATGGGTTATGGTTTTAACATGATGGATTATGGTTTTAACATGATGGGTTATGGTTTTAACATGATGGATTATGATGGGTTATGGTTTTAACATGATGGATTATGGGTTTAACATGATGGGTTATGGTTTTAACATGATGGGTTATGGTTTCAACATGATGGATTTGAAAGAATTTCACGAACATCCGACCCCGATGCACACGTGGTGGAGAGTAGTATATAAAGTTGAAATTGGGTATTATTGACCTACTTATTTGTCCCCCCGGGTAAAATTTAAGGAGTCTCAAGGTCATCTGGCGATCACGTGATCAAAGCATGTACTGACCTGTCTAGGCTATAGTTCCGGGACAATAGATAGCCTTTGCAGGTCAAAAATAGTTCCATGTATTCCTCCGCGGTGATGCGGTCTGGTGATGATGTGGTCTGCCTCCGCGGGCAGAAAAGTAGTCCCAGGAATGTACACCCTGGCTGGGGGGTTTCCCCCGGCCCGCTGACCTGTTTGTTGTTGTTGCCTTGCACTAATCCATCAGAATAGTACGTATCACGGACTACACCCGTAGAGCTACATCTGGTCTATAAAACACGTCCCTCTGCATCCCACGCCTTCATTTCTACGGTTGCAGAGCCATGGCGGAGACCCAGCCCCATGCGACTCGCATTTTACAGTATGCCACCGTGGTGAATTCATTCACGGGTTACCGAGCAGTGGTCCGGTCCATGTTTGCAGATGGCGACGACAACGAGGGACGACGCCAGATCCTGAACGAGTTCACAGAAGCGGTCCTCCACAGAGTGCACTCGATGGACAGGCGTGCCATCACTCACCACTACTGGACTATCACAGCCATCCTTGATGCTCGGGCTATGGACCACGAGCGCTCACGCCGGAACCAGCACCGGCTGGTTGGCCTCATACTAGTCTGTGCCCTATTGACCCTGGCGCTGTGGTATTGACACTATAAATACGAGGGTCAGACAGAGTGTGTGTCATTCACCGTTCGACATTTGGACCAAGCATGTCATCCGTTCTACGAGCCATCCTGCCCCTTACACCCCAGGTGGGGTTACACGTCTATGAAGATAAAGTCACCCTGGTGGAAGACCGGGATGTCTGTGGGTGGGATCCGGAGTCCACATCCACTACGGTGACGCTACCTCGTGACGGCTGGACCAAATTTAAACGGGTGTTGAGCGGCGAGCTCGATGGACACCTCATCCACATAGACAATGCCATCTACGTATACCGTGGGCCTTTCTTCGCACGTCTGGGACGTTACCAAGACCCTACGCGAGGCTTCACCCTAGACCCCGATCTGTGGACAGCCTTGGAGAAAGTGGTGCCTATTGTGGACCAGCTGTTTACACCGGACGAACGATCATCAGAGGAGTTGGGGTGGGCTCGTGCTATTGAGGACGCGCTGGCTGAACCCCATGAACAACTACATGAACCCGACGACGACGAGGCTATAGACTATCCGGCTGAACTGAGTCAACCAACACAACGGTGGTAGAAACTTGTTATAAATAAACCCTACTCTCCGGGTTCATCATCATTGTGTCACCATGAAGCGCTGGGAGAAGGTGTTGGATAACTTATACTACAGTCCCGACAGTCCGGCGGCCTATAGTGCATTGTCGGCTCTCTATCGAGCGGCCAAACCCCAGGGGATACAACGTGCTCAAGTCCGAGATTGGTTAAGAAAACAAGACACCTATACCTTACATCGAGCTGTCCGTCGCCATTTTCTACGGAACCGGGTCATCGTGGGAGGAATAGACGCCCAGTGGCAAGCGGATTTGGTCGATATGAGCGCCTTTGCCAAACACAACGATGGGAATCGATATATCTTGACGTGCATCGATATCCTATCCAAGTATGCGTGGGTGGTACCCATCCGGACGAAAACGGGGGCGAATCTCATAGCGGCGTTCAAAGACATCTTCAAGACCGGGCGCAAACCTTTGTATTTGCAAACCGACGAAGGCACGGAATTCCTCAACAGACCGTTCCAAGCCTTTCTCAAGAAACAGAAGGTGTTCTTCTTCCATACGTACAACGAGACCAAGGCATCCGTGGTGGAAAGGTTCAACAGGACATTCAAAGGCCGCATGTATAAATATTTCACCTATAAGAATACAAGGCGGTACATCGATGTTCTCCCGAAACTGGTGAGGGGTTACAATCGAGCCTATCATCGAAGTATACAGAGAGCCCCCATTACCGTGACCCAACGCAATGAAGCCCAAGTCCGGCGTGTCTTGTACCCCAGACCATCGCAGCGAACGACGAAGGAGATGTTCAAGGTCGGGCACCCTGTACGGATCAGTAAAGTCAAGGGCAAGTTCGAGAAAAGTTACTTGCCCAACTGGAGCGATGAGCACTTCCTGATTAAACGGCGCCTACCCCGACAGCGGCGAGTCTACGAACTGGAAGATCTTCAAGGGGAACCGCTGCTAGGCACGTTTTACGAGCCGGAATTACAGCCTGTCGTAAAAACACAGCAAGACTACTACACGGTGGACCAGATTTTGAAAACGGAACGTCGACGTGGCAAACTGTTTCATTTCGTCAAATGGCAAGGCTGGCCCAGTTCCTTCAATTCCTGGGTCGCGGCCAACCAGGTGAAACGACTATAAAACCAGACACCACTGCCGTCCTCCTACATTCCACGTCCGACCATGAACACGGTGCAACCGTCTCTGAACACAGCGTCTTCCAAAACGCGCAAAGCGCAAGTGGGCTTTGGGGTGATAGTGCTAACCCTGCTGAGTGTGTTGTACGGAGGTGTGTTTTACGACGTAGCCTATGTCAGTACGTTACTTAACCAACTGAGAACACCAGCCATCAGTGAAACGGGTCTACAGAGAGCACCAGTCGTATCCAGCCCAGTCACCACCACCACCACACCCCGTGTACAAGCCACAACGAGTGTAAGCTCCACACTTACACCAAGTACATCTACTACGTCTGAAGGCCCACCGGATTTCATCCCTCAAAGTGAACCGACAACGACGACGACCCACGTTGTACCCATCACCACCATCATCATCCCTGACAGTGTACAGACAACGACGACCGACGTTGTGCCCACCACCACCACTCCAGTTCACTCGTACCAAATTTACAAGAGCGGGTTACCACGACAGCGGATACACCTCCAACCATGGACCCTCGGTGGCAGCATCCCTTCACCTGCGTCTCGCAGGACCGACGGGCTCCGGCAAAACGCACTTCGTCAGGAAGCTCCTTCAACACGCCGACAGCATGATCACTCCACCCATTGCCAGAGTCGTGTGGTGTTACGGAGAATGGCAGGAAGCGTATGCAGCAATGCCCCACATCACGTTCGTGGAAGGCCTACCTAACCTGGCGGATTTGGAACCCGACACCTTGTTGGTTCTGGATGATCTCATGGCGGAGACGGATGCGCGGGTCACCCAACTCTTTACCAAAGGCAGCCATCATCGACGGCTCAGCATCATCTACATTGTGCAGAATCTGTTCAGTAAAAACAAAGAACATCGGAACATCAGCTTAAATGCCCACTACATGGTGGTCTTCAAAAACCCGAGAGATACCACTCAACTGCTGCACCTGGTGAGACAGATGTACCCTGGACGCACACCGTTTGCATTGGAAGCCTTTAAAGATGCCACAACCCCTCAGTACCGGTATATGCTCTTCGACCTCAAGCAAGCCACCCCCGACCACCTTCGACTACGCACCGGCATCTTTCCCAGAGAGACTCACCACGTGTACACGCAAAAATAATGTAAACACACCTACAGTGGCTCCCCCAGCTGGGGTGTATGTGTTTGATGATGGGATAATAAAAAAGACTGAATATCACAGCAGGGTTGATTTTTGTCTCTGTTCTCTGAAGTAGATAAAAATAGCAGAGTTGTGGGATCTGGCATTAGTTGTACAGAATGTCTGCGCGAGTACGGAAGCACGCTCCCACGCTCCGTGTATTGAAGACGGCCCCACCCGAGTTGGTGCGAACCATTGTACGCGGTGCATATCCTGCTCTCGTGTGCTGTCTGTGCGAGATTGGACTCAATATCTTAAAAGGCAACGTACCACTGACTCCGGCTCAGAAGACCAAGTTGACCAAGCATAAGACAGGTCTAAGAACCTTAGTCCAGAAGCGAGTGTCTCAAACACAAAAGAAAAAGGTGTTACAGCAAGGCGGATTTCTCGGGGCTATCTTAGCACCGTTGGGTCCAGTATTGGGTGGACTCTTCGGCCGACAATGAACCACACGAAAAAAATGGTCCTCGTCGAACCTCGGCTCCTTCAAAACCTCCAATCGCCCTACCCTGTCCCTTCTACGGTGAAGACGATAAACACCCTCGATGGAGAGATGCAACAGATCTTACAGAGACCAGGGTTAAGCGATAGTGAGAAAGTACAACGGTACAATGAGACGCTTCAGCGGTACATGACGTTCATGGACCAATACAAAACCCTCTCTGCTCCACCACCACCACCATCACCACGTGACACACCGCCGACCTCAGCACCGTTCCAACAACCGGGTGGGGTACCTTCCACAGCTCCACAGTGGGTGGAAGACGAAGTGCTGAATAGTGTACCTGCCTCGTTCAAGAAACAAGCTGGCCTGGTATTACAACGGATGAAACAGAATCCTAACATGACTTGGAATGATAAAGGTGAACTCCTGGTACAGAATCAGGTGGTCCCCGGTACCCACATGACGGATTTAGTGAATGACCTGATGCGTCAACGCAGGACGCACACGGATCTCGAGGTTGGGAGGTCTTCGCTCAAGGCTTGAAAGACATGCATGTACCACAGGAATTGGTGGGGAACCCTCAGCGCTGGGCCTTTATGCAGAATGTGAGTACACCACCAGAACCTTGGGAACCGGAGTCACCACCCACATCACCACCACGGCGGGCACCTACGTTTTCACCCCTTCTACCACGCCACCCCCTGCAACCACCAAGAGCTAAGTCACCGCGACCATCACGACGATTAGCGCCCAAGGGCTGGGAGAAGTATTAAAACCAACAGCAGCAGCAGGACAGCTCAGTCATCATGTTTTACCTCACCCTACCCAGTAACAGCTCGGCTGATGTGTTTCCTGGCAACACCTTGACCAAGTACGTGACCCAGTTACCACAACCGTTGCATTTACCTGGACGCTGGGAATGTGGACTCGTGGATATCCAATACCCTTACTCGTGGTACAACGTGCGAGCCAATGAAGTATGGTACGAGGTGGCCTACGAAGGACAAGAAACTCGACTCAAACTACCCGAAGGTCAATACGATACACCCAAGGCGTTCATGGGTGGACTGAGAAGTCTGATGCATTATAAGTCTCTACGAGACGTCACGAATACTTCAAAACCCATCAAATCTTTCCCCTTCAAAAATCATGTGGACTTCGATTACAACGCACACAACGACAAGGCCAATCTCACGCTCAGCCCCAACGTAAGTGTCGAACTCAGTCTTACCCTACAGCAAATGCTGGGTTTCAATTACCAGGGGTACGCTGGCCCCACCGGCGAGATAGGCCACATCCCGATGGACATGCGTGGTGGTGTGTATGGCCTGTACGTCTACTCGGACGTGGTCGATGCACACATTGTCGGCGACAGCAACGTACCTCTACTGCGCGTCTGCCCGGTGAAAGGCACGTATGGAGCTCAAGTCACCCACGGTTTCAGGCATATCGTGTATCTACCGGTCAGTCAGACCGATATTAGCTCCATCGTCATCGATATAAGAGACGACACGGGACGACCGGTGGCATTCGAACGAGGAAAAGTGGTGCTGACACTTCATTTCCGTCAAGTCCGAGCAGTTCACTTTGCATAATGAAGGTGCCTTATCAATGCCATACAGCCAGTTACGTCGATCATTACACCAAACAGGCCGGGGGTAACTTTCCTGTCTTTGCGGGTACACGCATGCAACGAGGACATGGACTGGGGAACATACTCGGGAGCATCGTCAAAACGTTTCTGCCCTTGCTGACGCGTGGGGTCAAAGCGATCGGCAAACAAGCGGTGCGCAGTGGACTGCAAGTGGCCGGTGATGTCTTGGGGGGTACGGCACCCAAAGAATCCTTGAAACGGCGGGCCAAAGAAGCGGAAGGCGTCTTGGTGGCCAAAGCACAACGCACCGTAGGGAATAAAAGAGCTGCCCGACCGAGACCACGCACCGGTCGACGACCGACCCAGCGACGACGCACATCGAAGAAGACAAAGGATATCTTTTCTTAAAGATGGCTTTCATCCATGCCGAGTCGTGTCCTTCTACCAACAGTGAATTTGATTTATGGACCGTCCCACCTACTCAGACCAGTGCCGAAGAGGGTCAGTGGGTGGAACATCTGCCCCTTTCCAGCATTACAACCACAGGCCCCATTGAATTCACCATCACCAACGCAGATACGACCTACCTGGATTTAGCCCATACGTACCTATATGTGAAAGCTAAAATCACCAATAAAGATGGGACAGTCCTGAAAGCAGAGGCACCCGTGGGTCCAGTGAATCTCTGGCTTCATTCGCTATTCCAGCAAGTGGATATAGCCCTGAGTGATAAACTGGTGAGCGCCTCGACGAACACGTACCCGTATCGACCCTACATCGAAACGCTGTTATCCTACGGGCGTGACGCTAAAAAGTCGTATTTGACAGCCCCGTTGTTCTACCGAGATACCCCAGGCAAGATGGAAGCGAGTCCTGATAACGCCGGCTACACGGAGAGAGTGGATTTCACAGCAGAGAGTCACTCGGTCGATATGATGGGACGTCTGCATGCGGACTTATTCATGCAGGACCGATACCTCTTGAATGGAGTACCTGTCAAAATACGACTAGTGTGCGCAACGCCTGCGTTTGCCTTGATGGCCCCGAATGAGGACCTCGAGTATAACATTGTCATCCAAGAGGCAAGTCTGTTTGTACGCAAAGTGAAACCGAGCCCAGGTGTACAGTTGGGGCACATCAGAGCCTTGGAGGAAAAACCAGCCCAGTACCCGATTCGACGAGTACAGACCAAGGTCTTTTCCGTTCCTAAAGGCAATATGATTGTCAATCAAGAAAACTTGTTCCTGGGGGATTTGCCCAAGCGTTTAACCCTAGCCTGTGTGGAGAACGTCAGTTATAATGGGACTCTCTCGAGGAATCCATTCAACCTAAAAGCGTTCAACATCAATTTCGTGGCCCTGCATGTGGATGGCCAACAGGTACCGGCACGCCCCTTACAACCTAATTTCAGAACGGACAATTACATCCGGAGCTATCTGAACCTCTTCACAGCAACTGGCCAAATCAACCAAGACGAGGGAAATATGATCAGTCGAGACGATTTCGGCAGAGGGTACACATTGTTCTGTTTCGATCTGACTCCCACCTTAGACAACGATCATCAGCTGAGTCTCGTCAAGAAAGGCAACTTACGCTTGGAACTGCATTTCGGGACACCTTTACCGAAAACCATCAATGTGATCTGCTACGCCGAGTTTGACAACATCATTCAAATCGATAAAAGCCGTAACGTGCTGTGTGACTTCTCCACCTAACATGGATACAGACCAGATAACCACCGTGCTGGAGACTGACCCAGGGACACGTAGGGTGTTTCAAGGAGTGTTCGCCCGAGATGTGTTCCCATTAGACCGTATGTATCCTGCTGCTTACGTCCTGAATACAGACCCGATGGATCGGCCCGGTGAACACTGGGTGGCCGTGTACTTGACAGAAGAGCAGGGCGAATACTTTGACCCGTACGGCCTGCCACCCCTGCATCCCGATTTAACAGACTTCATGGATCAAGGCACAGAGACGTGGTGTTGGAATACTAAAACGTTGCAAAGCCTGGACAGTATGGTGTGCGGACAATATTGCTTGTTTTACCTGTACCATCGATGCCGGGGAAGACCCTTATCTACCATCGTCCACATGTTTGACGAGTACCCCAAGGCCGAGGACCGAGATGTACTCGTCTATGACTGGTCTGCCCATCATTTCAATGTACAAGTCCCGTTCTGGGCTTGAATTCTTTCAATGAACACACGCCCGCTGTTCTGGGCTTGAATTCTAGCAAGCCCCTTGTTCTGGGCTTCAGTTTTCACGTGGTTGTTCTCACGTTGTTGTTGTTCACTGAATAAAAAATGAGATCTCACCAAAAAAACCCTGTCTTGTGTGTTTTATTCATAATGCATCTGGAGATTCAGTCAAACTGAAATCAATGGTGTAGGATGGGGCCAAAATGTCACCCATCAAGGTTAGAATGCAAGCGCACTATAGTAAAAATAGAGAGCCAATGAAATCAGCCCACAGACCAAGTACGTGTATTTGGTCTAGGTTTGGAGCAGGCATTTCATTGAGGTGCGTGTATACGGTGAGTGAAGAGACTCGTCCAACACGTATAGATTATGACTATA
>JAVTVY010035905.1:0-17463 GCA_036873755.1 Hanleya hanleyi
ACTCGAGCAGGACTGGCGCACTGATTTCTCGTTGACCTCCCTGTTTCCATACGGTGTTTGTCTTTGCACAGAATATTCTCATTTCAAATAAAATCAGCATTCGCCCTTGATTTCGTTCATGTCTACCCAAATAGCACTATTTTGATTTAGCAAAATCGAATGGTTACGGTAAGTTACAGCCAGATTTAGATTTACCGGTCGTGCGTGGTTGTTGTTGTGTGGAGCTTCGACGGTGGTGAGAGCCTGCGGAGTTGTCATTGTGATTTGGCCGATTCTTAATGAATACTCACTGACAAGAGTTCCCTGTCGTTGAATTAAGTTGTTCTTCATGTCTTCTCTTCAACTTTGGTGCGACATTTTCATGATATGACCCCCATTTCGAGCCTTAAACTGAGGAATGTGTTTTATTTTCCGCGCAAGTTCGTGTTGCACTCTGCATTGCTCTGGCCCTGCACTGTCGAACTGCAGTCACGTCGTGCATGTGTAAGTGCACGCGTACGTGACGAATCGGTCCCATTATCGCCATTGCGGGTATTTCTTATTCATTTTATGCCTATTTGTGTTTTATTTCCTGTCAAAATCTGGCCATCATAAGGCATAATAACATACAAATCCTTCCCAAATATTTAGCTTGTTTTTCTTTGGCGCATAAACCTTGTGGAGGTTCGGCCAATTGCCTCATCACTGTGTTCACGGTGACATGTATTTGTTCGCTGTGACGTCATTTTCCATATCATCACAGTGATGATATATTTGATATCATCACTGTGAAAATATCGCTTTTATTCGATTGATAATTTTCACTATCTCATCACCAAGTATATAATAATATGAAATATTTTCAAGAAAAGAAGGTGGTAGTGTTTCCTTTACCGGAGAATTACATATAATTGTCAAAGTTATTTGGGACCTTTGATAAAAGCAATCGATTCCTTGAAATCGTTGCATTCCCATATTGGTGTCCAACTTTGAACCCATTCACGATAGTTGGTGGGTGTCCGGTGGGCATGGGTTCCTGTTGCTTCAATGTATTTTGCTGAGAATTACAAGCGTCTAGTCCGTCATTCATAATCCAGCCGTCGTCCATTAGAGAATATCCGCGTCCATAATCCAAAGACCTATTCCATTTTCCATATAACAATATTAGCACCAAATTCAAAAAGACAATCATAGTATAGGAACAGGACAGGAACAGGAACTTGATAATGTGATGTCTAGCACTGTAATATCACTTGTCTTTATTGCACCATGTAAATGTTCTGTCCATGTCTTGTGTGCTGTCATCAGTGTTTTATAGGGTGGATGGAGGGTGTCTGGTTCCATGCTGCTTCAAAGATTTCTTCTTTGGAGTAGCCGGAACGCAACTGGGCTGGGTGGTGCTTAGTTGGTTCGTCGCGATAGAGCTGAAATATTGTTGAAAGCGACGTTAAATTCTATTCACTCACTCACTCACCCACCCACGACTGTCAATTTCACCAAACCTCCATTTTTTGGTCGGGTTTTAATTGAATCAATTCATTGTAGTATCGAAGGGATGTTAGTCAATTTGTAATCACGGAAAATTCCCTTACTTTTAAACACTTCATGCCGTATTTCATGTGTGTAGTAGAACAGAAATAGAAATCGATTAACCCTAATAGGCCTGGGGGAGAGGCCCAAATTTTCTGCGCTATCTCCGAAACGACAAACAATTGAGACCTGAAACTCCGTGACTTTATAGTTTATCATATTAGGGGTGATAGTGAGTCTATTTGCATAAGTCTTCGAGCAGAGGATCATTGGTAAATTCAAGATGGCCGCCACATGGGGTACCAGAAATGTGATGTTTTCTTAATTTTGCTTCGAAATTTCTGCTTTCTGCGATATCACATCAATATTTACTAATTTATCATGCAGCTATGCGGAGAAATTGCATAAATAAAAAATTCGAAAAATCTGATCAAAAATTCGACAAAAAATGCCGTTTTTGGAAATGACGTCACTGTTACGTCATCAGTGAGGCCATTTTGGACTTTTTGCGCTTGTTGATAGAGCTTCATCAAGTGGTATAGTGTGGTACGATTCAGTCCCCCTAGCTCAAGGGATAATAAAATAGTTGTGGGGAGGAATTCTCTCTTACAGGAAACTAGCCTATGTTTACGTGTACTATGATTGTCTTTTTGAATTTGGTGCTAATACTGTTATATGGATATGGAATAGGTCTTTGGATTATGGACGCGTCTTTAATGGTCGACGGCTGAATTATGAATGACGGACTAGACGCTTGTATTGTTAAGTTACCTGGATATAAATATGTATGGTCAGTAGGCCCAGATACCCAACTGTCGCAGCCATGACGCTGCGAACTACATTTGATCTCGAGCTGCAACTTATACGAGAAATCGAAGTGAAAAAATATGGACATCCTGATTCAAACAACCGCGCGGGGTTGAAGAGAGAGTATAATAATGAAAACGGGTCGAAAATTCATTTGAGTAGGATTTAGGATTTACCTATAGATAGATAGATAGGACCTTTATTTATCCAGGGTTACACAATTAGTTCGAGAACTAGTTTCCATTATGGCCCTGCATTTAAACATATATACAATATTAGTAAAATTAATATTTTAGCCTTGCTCCGATGGTGTTGAGCCTGGTATTAATACTTACCTAGTGGTTCTCTAATACCGAAACTTTCCTCCTGAGACATCTGGTGCAGTGTGTACATAATCCCGGATAAGATATCTGACCCGGCCAGACTGAAAAGGTAATAGTTACGTGGGTGTTGCAAGCCAGGATGTCGTAGGATGGTAGATATGATTAAACTGTTCCCGATCAAGTTGACGAGGGTAATAGTTATTAAAAGTCCAAAATAGAACACAAGATATCCAACAGATTGCTTCAAACACATCACGTCAAACAATTCCTTTCCCCACCTGATTTCCGACACAGTCATGTTACAGAAATTCCCAGGAAGCATGGTGTTACCTTTGTAAGATTTCAATCCGTAATATTGTTTGGGTACAAATCACAAGCACCGTTGATAATTCTCCTTAATGCTTGTACTTGTACAATACATTCAAGATCATCAGTAAAATCCATATTACATGTATCGAATCTTTACTTGTATCTCTCAGTAGCCTATATATATCCATACAGCAACAGTTGCAGGATTCTTGTGTTTCTTGTTCAAGGGTAGATGGCGTTGGAAGATGCGTGACCTTGAAATCTGTCACTATGTTCTTGTATCTGCGCATAGTGCATACAACATATCTATCGACATTCTGATATATGTATGTATGCCTTTGAAATATATCAAAAGCAAATAATCTCAGCACCATGATCCATACAATGGATAACATGAATTGCAAGCACCTAAAAGGTGCGCTGACCCCTCAGCCCGATTTTTTTCTGGTCAGGTAGGATATGGTTTGCGTGATATACATGTATGTACCATACATATAATAGACTCGAGTTGCATAACCCGAGCGCTGCGGCGGGATTACAGCATGCATGAAAGTGTAGCTTGATCAGTGGCAAGAAAGATCGTGAATGAGCAAGTATGATAACAGGTTATTGGCATAGAAACACATTGATTGACATATGCCCACCATTATCATTATTATTAGGAGGTGGGGGGGGGGATAAGCTCGAGGTACCCAAACAGGTTAAAAATTTATGTGGGTCCGGCCAGAAATAGGCTGTAAGTTTACCAGCAAACTACAGACAATAACAACCTGACTGCACACAAAATATAGATTTTCTTCTTGGATTAGCAAACCAATAGGCGAAAACATACCTGCTAGTGTATTGTTTCATTTTCAACACTTTCATTTTTATCCTGCTCAACTGCCCGAGACACATGTATGAGTGATGCTATTAAAACACCAGAATGGAATTTCATAGGCTAAAATATGTACTTCAATGATCAAGTTGGTTGGTTGTTAACTGTCAAAAACTAGACCCAAACTGTTTTTGCCAGCCGTATACTTGTTGCACACCATAAGCGCATCAAAGACCATCCAGACATGCCGCCGATATATCACAATAATGTGTGAATTGAGAAGCAACTGGGACTCACGTTTTCAATAAAGAAGCAGCAAAATAGTTTGTTTTCAAATTAAAGATATTCTTGAATACAGGCCTAAAATAATTAGATGCCACTGCCCCTGTCACATCAAAATCTGCTAAACATCCAGAAACTTTACTGGCATACTTGCCGAGGAATTAATGTGCCAGAGCCTGCAGTAACAAGTTTTGTGAATTAATTTAAAGCCTTGAGGTTCCATCCAGTGATAACCATTCTCAGATGGTGTGAATCTCGAATGGACCGCTGTAAGCTCCTCATCCTTGTCATATATATTACTCCGGGTTAATTAAACACAACTCTGAATAAACCAACAATGTCAGGATATGGCCGATATAGTTGCAATTTATTATAAACCACAGAGAATAGCATATGCTGTTATTACGCATGTAAATGAGGATGGCGTGGCTCAAACTCAAGTCTGGTGGGAGATAGCTGAATGGTCATGGTCAATGTACGATATAATTTACGAAGCACTTCCATTGTAAACCTCCAATGCCATGGTAATCCATCTGTGTGTATAGCATCACTTTGTATAGGCTGGGACTATTCATATACATTCCAGTGTAATCATACATTGCCCAAGTATAAATCCATCTGTATGTATATCCTAATATAGGCTGGGGTCACCTATACATGATCCAGTGTAATCCCTTGTCGTATGCACTTCCATTTCTGGCAGCATCTGCCACTGCCGGCAGGCATCCAACTACTTGTTGTGGGCTACATCTTGTATCAGCTGAGCTACTGTACGTCAGCCACCAGCTGAACTGTGTGTCTCAAACTTGACGTCTGCGCTTCTATTTATAACCATCGAATTGTACCACGTGACGTAACTGACCAATGACCATGGCGTATTCTCTCCAGACTTGATTCAGACCGGCACTACATGATCACGAAATATCTAATTTACTCTAATTATTTCAATGCGGTCAGGTTTGATCATTTGAATCTGGTGCTCCTTCATATCAAAGTTCATAGTTCTGCATTCGGATCAAAACGTACAACTACAGATTAAAAGTCATTCAGGGAAATACATTCCCGACCGCCAATCGCCAATGTGTTGTAGGAATACAAAACTCTCACAGTGATAGTCAGCCGCTTCTATAATGAATTTCTCCTTTTCTGGGCTTTGTAACAATAAACAGTGATTGTCAATAAATTCTCTGGTAATTAAAGTTAACAGTCAATTCACATACGTTTGGCACTTGGTAATCGAAATAAGAGAGTGGAATGTTCTGCCTTCACTCGAGTCACGCACTGACTTGACATGGAGCCTCATCACAGAGATCGTCCGGGCCTCCGGTATACGAAATAGTTCACACTCTTTACGACCAGTTCAAAGTCTATATGCCACAATATCACGTCAAATAAACTAAATCTATGTCAATCAGATGAGAACAAGCAATTATTTACAGTGAATTAACAGGAATACTTCAGATTCAAGCAGAACTACAATATAGGTCACGTGACCTTCACTTCGCAAAATGTAAACAACATGCCGTTAGAAGAATGTACAGCGGGAAACATGACATGTTCTCTGTTAGATTGAATGTACTATCACTTTCATTTTGGGTGGCATAACAAAATAAGCTTGTAGAAACACACATAAAGTATCTGGAGTGATGGTGTGACAATGTCAACGATATGCGGGAGCTGTTGGTGAGTCAATAAACACGTAATTTGTCAGAATGTCAGTTCATAGCACATAATAAGTAAACACGTTCCAGGTCTAAAATAAATGCTTTGAAAGTTAAATCTGACCCCCTATGGCTCTTACACCGCAACACAGGTCTTCCTGGAATCAGGGAACCTTCAAAAGTCAAAATGCAACATACAACCAAGGGTTCCCAATGGGCATATCTCAGATGGTCTGAATCTCGAATGGACCGCTAGACAGGGCTTCTTGGAATCCGGGAACCCTCAGGAGTCAAAATGCAACATACAACCTAGGGTTCCCAATGGGCATATCTCAGATGGTCTGAATCTCGAATGGACCGCTACACAGAGCTTTTTGGAATCAGAGAACCCTCAAGAGTCATAATGCAACATACAACCAAGGGAGGGAGGGAGGGAATTTGACTTAATATCACACTCAAGTTTGTATCACTCATATGGTGACAGTCAGTTTGGTTGATGGAGGAAGCCGGAGTACCCGGAGAGAACCACCGCCCTTCGGCAAGTAACTGGCAAACCGGTTCAGCGGTGTGAGGCTAGCGGTCACCAGCGAAGCGCCTTAGACCACTCGGCCACCGAGGGTACGTACCATACAACCAAGGGTTCCTGATGGGCATAGATAGCAGTGCACAAGGTGAGCATGAATAAACAATAAAAAATAATTAAAAATCATAAAATCATCAAAGCCATCTGAAAACCTAATCATTTCATCAGTTACCATACAGGAAGCTCTCACCAAAGTTTGGTCAGGCCCGACTTAATAGATCTGCAGATATTCAGCGGACAAGAACACATGTTGACGGATGGACGGACGGACGGACGTACGTACATGGCAACGACAAGACCCCGCAGCCCTATGGGCTGAGGGGTAATTAGCCAAACATGCACATGTAAATATGATCGAATACTTAAAATACAAATTTGATTGATTGCTACATTGATAGCTCGAGACTATTAAGTGACGGAGTACCATAAAATCGCACCCAGCGATGAATTTGTGAGCTCACGACTTTTTTTTGTAGGAACGACTGCAGCATATTCTGCATGGTCAACAAGACCCATTCCATTATTTTCTTTAAAAAATCTTCATTGAAATATTATGTCATACTACATATAAATAATAATATATAATTCTAGTATCATGAACGAATCGGCTATTCACTTGATCCACCAATTGCAGAAGCGGTATTTTTAAGGATAGACATGGTCTTTATATAATTTTCAATAAAAAGTGCCAAGTCTAAATTTTCAAAAAACGCCCCTTATCATTATAATGACACATTGATACCATGAGACATGAATTGACAAAAATGTATTTATTGTTTTAAGGGGAAAACATTCCAATATCGTTGCGAAGCAGAATAGACAGCTGGAAAATTCAGAAGCCTCTAGTAAAAGATTTTGAGGCATTTTGTGTTACAAGCTGGTTATAAGTGGTTTCTCGGTAATTCGAGGGTGCTGAATACGACTCTGCTTGTTACCAGGATATATTTACAATGCTTAGGTGCCAAATATCTTTAATTATCCTTGACGGCCAATTAACCTGGGAATTTCGGGTGGTTCGCTGCTAGTGTAGGAAGGCCGTATTCCACCTAATCGGTCTTCGTTATCATTAGGTGACCCAGACAAAATTTCCCAAAATATATATTTAACTATTATTCTAACCGAATGTACAATCCACCTCTAATTAGCTGTCGTGATGAAGACACAGTGACGTCATACGTATACAAGCTTTTCCAGATTGATTTTTTGCAATTATCTATACATTTCTCTATACATTTTTCTAGTTTGTGCCATTTTGTCAGATTTATATTATTGTAAGAAAAATTATCCTGAATGGGATTTAATTTTGCTAAATATATCTGTTATGTTATAAGATTTAATTCTACCAGATGTATGGTGTTGTAAGAAAAGCTATCTTAACTAATATGTCTTTTTTGTGATGTGTCCTGGTAAAATGTAAGATCGTGAATAAAGCGGAAATGGATCGCTACCGTACATTAATAGAATGTGGTTTCCTGAAAGAAATTGTGCATTGCCAATTTGTAAAAGTTACTGTTATAATTTGTCTAAGATATACGTGAAATTATATCTTCTATTTAAGCGAGGAACATATTTTCCTAATTTAGTATTTTTATCTTTTTATCTTATGGTTGTCATATCGCTTGATCGATCTGATGTCGCCATTTTCAAGATTTCATTTTCTCCAGAAATTATCGCGAATTATGTTGGTATCCACGTACATTGTTGAGAAAACGAGCCTCTCAAGGGATCATTCAAAAGGTGGAGGAGAGTAGTATGTTACTGAATGTGTTCAATAAACTGAGCGAAAACGTCGCAAATAAACTTTCTTAAGGATTAGATTTACAGATATACGACAACAACAACAATAACAAATTGGGAAAAATTAGCTGGATCGCTAGGGACTTCTGTTGGTGAAAGTGTTGGTCTCTCGATCTGTTTGGTCATTTTTGTCTACTTGTCTACCAGTCAGTCAGTTTAAGACTGCTACCTTGGTTTCAAACAAAATACGAAAAACAATATAAAAACCCGCCTGCATCAGTTAAAATATTAAAATTAATTTCTTTATTGATCTATTTTACAACTTTGTGGGTATACCAATGTAGACAGTAGACAGATGCTAGTTTCGTAGCTCGACCCTCGAATAGTAATTTCATATATCCGAAAAAGCTGAAAAAACAGACCGGCTGTAAAATTTCAAATTCAAATTTTGAAAGAGGATGTACAGTTGACCGATATGATTGGATGTGGATTTGTGCAAGGCTATATGGTTTGGAGGGTGTATTTAAGGTCAGTGTTTAAAATATTGAAACGTATGCATCAGCAGCAACTACATGTAGTTTAACCAGGGCGGTAAAAATACCTCAATGAAAATAAATAACAAATTAAAATTAGTGCTAAATCCAAAAAAAAAGATCCGATTAATCCTTTGTATTGGCAGACATATACCCTGCTGCTGAGAAGGAATCTTAGGATTATGATGACTGGACAATAAGATTCCCATAAACTATAGGTTTCTATTTATAAAGCTGAATTCTAGACTATTATTTGTTTTTACCAAACACGTCTGGGCCAAATGTTAATTTGTTGTCTCAAACTCAAAGAGTCCACAGAACCCTATCGTCAATTCTAGAAAAGGACGAAAATCTCGATCGCGCTATTAAACCTTTTCCACAGATTAATAACCACTTCATTAATTAAAGTTGTATGGCCTTAGTTGAAAGTGTTAATTGGATTGTAGGTAAATTTTTGAAGTGTCACTATGGAACTTTTGATTTACGGATCATGTTGGGAATTGCGGCATGGCTGAAAATTATGGGATAGTATTGGGTTTTGTGTTACATGAGATACTGTAGCACAACCTCTTCTACATGCATATATTTTTTTCATCTAACTGGTGAAGACTAGTGACTACATGCTTTAATTGATATATGTTTTCATCATTTAATTTGATTATATGTAGATTTTCTTAATTAAGTTAAATGTTGCTAGCTAAGGATTCCTTTGCTGAATATCTTACTTTAGATTTTATAGCAAATACAAGTTATCTTACTCAAGAAAAAATAAGGGTTGTTTCTCAAACGAGTAACTACGCTGATAAACGGCTTGTATCACTGACGTCCCTACTCTCCTTGTTCCCCCCGCTGATTCACATCGCATATTTCGCGCCTCTTGGTCGTAAGGGGGCGCTCTGCACAGGCTAACCACCAATGACCAATGAATATCACTCTTACGGAAGAGTCTTGGTTGGTCCGCTTTGTTTATCAGGGAAACCAACATCTTTTCTCTCAGTGGGTGAGAGGTCTTTCGGTCAGTCATCATTAAATGTTTCCATGAAATGACGGCGCTGAGCTGCCAAGATTAGTCTCTCGGTAACAGTAATAAATTACCCAGCGTATAGCCAATCGTGGTTAGTATGAAGAATCTGGTTATCTCCGAGCTATTACGGCACGGCGATTGGGTAACCAGATAAAGCGCCCCCTTACGGCCAAGAGGCGCAAACTTGGCGATGTGAATCAGCGGGGGAACAAGGAGAGTAGGGACGTCAGTGATACAAGCTGAATAATATGAGCGTAACGAGTAACATGCTCCAAGATAATTTTTCTCAATCAAGATTCTCAAATAAGATTTGTGAATCTTGAATAAGATAAATAAACTTATAATTTTCTTATCCAAGGAGATGTCCATAAGTAAATTATTCTTACTCCGCTCCAAGATAATTTATTTTATTTCAAGAAGGATTTTTCTTAAAATAAGTTTTTTTTCTAATCGTTTTAAGTTCCCTATTTTTGGCAGTGTAATATCAAGTTCGTTCTGATAAAAAAAATAAAGAAAGCTATTCTGATTGGACTGAACGATCGAAACTATAATCGCTAAAGTCTATCCATTTTAATTAGTCGCCGTTAGGACTGTCAAATCATCTGCACAACTCCAGGTAAACCCTAATCCTCGCAGTGGGTTTACCTGGACCTTTTTGCTGATTCGGATGAGTTCTCGAGTCGTTGCGTCTATAACACAATCTCCTACATTTCATCCCCAGATGTTGTTTTGAATTAGCGTGTCGGTATCTGAAGCCTGCGGTTTTCGCTTTGACACCCGGTGTCGCTTTCAGCCTAACTTCAAAGGTAGTCTTGGCCGGCGATGAAATTCAAACCAGTCAAAACTCAAACCTCGCTGCGTATTGGCCTGATGAGCTGCTCCAGCGCGCTTACTGATTGATTCGGTTTAGTAGAAACCCCTCGAGCTTTTTATATTCAGAACTGCTATCGGTAGCTAACCAAGCCAGTGTATCGATTATTGATGTATACACTGGCTCGCGAGGATGCTGTCAAATATGAACGGTGGCTCCTCATGATTTCCCGTTTTGTAGCTTCGGTTTTAACGAACTGAGATCTACATTAGTCAATGAGGCTGTGTACGGGGTGAGTGAGTGAATATGATTGAACGTCGCTTTCAACACTGTTTTAGTCATATCACGACGTTCGGTGCCTATTCCTTTTCACACCCGGAAACCACACCGGTAGGTCTTCTTCCTTTTATAACACCCGGGATCCCACGGGTGGGGTCCTATTCCTTTTCACAATCGGGAACCCCACGGGTGCCCCAGTTAGTCGCCTCTTACGACAAGCTTTCTGACTGGCTGACGCCTATTTTTACTATGACCTGGAGTGTGCACAACGACACCCCAGGTCAGTTCCTGGGACCCCCACGGGGCGGCTGTATACGGTCTTGTTTGAGGTTCAACACAATCACACTCTATCGACATAAAGCGATGGCGATGTTAGAAACCCCCACTTCGGTAGTTTCATCCGTTCCAGCCATCATACCATGCATATAACATTGGTAAGTGAATAACCAGTTATAATGGACATATTAAAGTAGTTGAAATTTATTGCCATAAACTCGTGACATCACAACTCCCATTACTGGCTTGAAAGTTGCCGAGTTGTGGGTAACTGACTTGAGAACAATTATTATGAAACACAGACTGACATGTGTAGTTTGCTCTGGTGAACTAATTTAGCTGTGGGCAACGTGCACCAACGAAATTAGCTATTGTATTACAATCTCGATAACGGAGATGTGGTAAAATAAACATAAGCTAGTTGATATGGGTGAATGCTTTTCCAATGAACTTGAGCAAGGAATAATAATTTACAAAGTCCTTCGTCGTGTCGTAAAAGAAGCGTGGAAAAGTGGCGTATTGGTTCTGCCGTCCAGTAGCAGAGAAGATAAGATAAGTCGTCTACTTTGGAGCTTGCCAATAATCAGTAGTGAACACTGCATACATTTTCTTTTTCGCATCGTGTAGAACAAACAGAACTCTACAAACTGACTACCATTTCTTCGTGATATCGATAATATATCACGCTTAAAATAACTTTGTAATTCTCTCTATATAAAACTCCAGTACAGTTGTTTCATGTACCGGGACTCAATTACATAGGGGGATTTCATAATGTATTCGTGTTGTCTAGTACAAAGGTCAACAATGCCGTGTACGGTCATAGAGGCGTACGCGGTTTATCATTTGGCAATTTCACTGGGCATGGGACCCACGGACCGCCTTTTATTACTGTATTCGGCATCAATGACCTTTGTGCCAATAAGCATGAATACATTATTACGTCTCTCTATGTAATTGAGGCCCGGCACATAAACAACGGTGCCGGCGTTTTATATGGAAAGAATAAAAAAGTTAGTTCAAGCGTGATATATTATCGGTATCACAGAGAAATGGTAGTCATTTTGTAGAGTTCAGTTTGTTATACACGCTGCAAAAAAGAAAATTGTTCCAAGTTTAACTATTGATTTTTGACAAGCTCCAAAGTAGACGACTAAAAAAATCGAGATTACGTCTAGGGGTTATCGGGACATTTTTTTTATTTAGGAGCCTGTAGCCAGTATGGGCTGCTGAGACAGATATATGTTGTGGGGTATATACGTCAAGTTAAACATGTTAGAATTTTGCAAATGTTTCATAAAACCCACTGTAGACCCACTGGAATAGTTTCGGAGGATTTGCGGCCATGCTTTCATGCAATCTCGCTCTTATTATCTGCTACTTGTAAAAGAATATTTGATCTTTGGCTGCCATTTCCAATATAGGCCTGATTCTTCAAATTGAAGGAGTATGTTCTTTTAAGTTGGGAAAGAACGTACTGAAAAGAACGTAGGTGTTCTAAAGGACCAATCGTTATCTTCATTCTGAATTTTCGCATGGTACTTCGCGTTATGCAAATGATATATTCTGCAGCCAGAATGATTAATCACGTACACTGCCAAAAATGGGGTACTTAAATAAGTTTTTTAACTCAATTCTAGATAAATTTTCTTAAAACAAGAAAATTTCAAGAAAAGACGTTTTTAGTTTGTGCCATTTTGTGTGCCATTTTGTCAGATTTATATTATTGTAAGAAAAATTATCTTAAATGGGATTTAATTTTGCTAAATAATCTGTTATGTTATAAGATTTAATTCTACCAGATGTATGGTGTTGTAAGAAAAGCTATCTTAACTAATATGTCTTTTTTTGTGATGTGTCCTCGTAAAATGTAAGATCGTGAATAAAGCGGAAATGGATCGCTACCGTACATTAATAGAATGAATCTGTGGTTTCCTGAAAGAAATTGTGCATTGCCAATTTGTAAAAGTTACTGTTATAATTTATAATACGTGAAATTATATCTTCTATTTAAGCGAGGAACATATTTTCCTAATTTAGTATTTTTATCTTCAGGTCCGTCTCCGCGTGCGGTTATGGTTGTCATATCGCTTGGTCGATCTGATGTCGCCATTTTCAAGATTTCATTTTCTCCAAATATTATCGCGAATTATGTTGGTATCCACGTACATTGTTGAGAAAATGGGCCTCTCAGGGGATCATTCAAAAGGTGGAGGAGAGTAGTATGTTACTCAATGTGTTCAATAAACTGAGCGAAAACGTCGCAAATGAACTTTCTTTAGGATTAGATTTACAGATATACGACAACAACAACAACAACAACAAATTGGGAAAAATTAGCTGGATCGCTACCGTAGGGACTTCTGTTGGTGAAAGTGTTGGTCTCTCGATCTGTTTAGTCATTTTTGCCTACTTGTCTACCAGTCAGTCAGTTTAAAACTGCTACCTTAATTGGTTTTAAAAAAAATATGAGAAACAATATTAAAAAAACCCGCCTGCATCAGTTAAAATATTTAAATTAATTTCTTTGTTTATCTGTTTTACAACTTTGTGGGTATAACAATATATCTTTTTGTAGACAGGTGCTAGTTTCGTAGCTCGGCCCCCGAATAGTAATTTCATATATCCGAAAAGCTGAAATAACAGACCGACTGTAAAATTTCAAATTCAAATTTTGAAAGAGGATGTACAGTTGACTGATATGATTGGATGTGGATTTGTGCAAGGCTATATCGTTTGAAGGGTGTATTTAAGGTCAGTGTTTAAAATATTGAAACTTATGCATCAGCAGCAACTAGTTTAACCAGGGCGGTAAAAATACCTCAATGAAAATAATTAAAAATTAGTGCTAAATCAAAAAAAAAGAGTAATCCTTTGTATTGGCAGACATACCCTGCTGCTGAGAAGGAACCTTAGGATTATGATGACTGGACAATAAGGTTCCCGTAGACTATAGGTTTCTATTTATAAAGCTGAATTCTAGACTATTATTTGTTTTTATCAAACACGCCTGGGCCAAATGTTAATTTGTTGGCTCAAACTCAAAGAGTCCACAGAACCCAATCGTCAATTCTAGAAAAGGACGAATATCCCGATCGCGCTATTAAACCTTTTCCACAGATTAATAGCCACTTCATTAATTAAAGTTGTATGGCCTTAGTTGAGAATGTTAATTGGATTGTAGGTAAATATTTGAAGTGTCACTATGGAAAGTAGTATACAAAGCGTAAATTGAGTCATATTGACCTACTTAATGACGTCACAATGTTTAGGATTGAGGAGGAACTTGATCACGTGATCAAGGCATGTCTAGATGGTGGGTGTGGGTTCAAAATGGCGGTTGATGTGGGTGTGGGTTCAAAATGGCGGTTGATGTGGGACGGGTTCAAAATGGCGGTTGATGTGGGACGGGTTCAAAATGGCGGTTGATGTGGGACGGGTTCAAAATGGCGGCTGATGTGGGACGGGTTCAAAATGGCGGCTGATGTGGGACGGGTTCAAAATGGCGGCTGATGTGGGTGTGGGTGTGGGTTCAAAATGGCGGCTGATGTGGGTGTGGGTGTGGGTTCAAAATGGCGGCTGATGTGGGTGTGGGTGTGGGTTCAAAATGGCGGCTGATGTGGGTGTGTGTGTGGGTTCAAAATGGCGGCTGATGTGGGTGTGGGTGTGGGTTCAAAATGGCGGCTGATGTGGGTGTGGGTTCAAAATGGCGGCTGATGTGGGTGTGGGTGTGGGTTCAAAATGGCGGCTGATGTGGGTGTGGGTGTGGGTTCAAAATGGCGGATTGTAGAAAAACGTATAAAAGGAGGCGATTTTTAGCGGTGGGGTGTATTCATTGCACTACTTGCCTACCTGACCTGACCAGCCTGCCTGCCTGCCTCTAGCCTGCCTGCCTGCCTGCCTGCCTGCCTCTAGCCAGCCTGCCAGCCAGCCAGCCTGCTTGCCTGCTTGTATGAGCTGTGGAGAACCTTTTACTTTTTTTCATTTTACCAGTGCAAATTCACCAGACTATTACACCGTAGCAGTTACTCACCAGCCTGAGCCCACAGTCATGGAGTCATCCCAGCAAGTGAAGTTACGAAAGTACCGTGTTCGCCTCATTGATGAGATGCAGCATGTGGCCGAATTATGTGATTTGCTTATGGAGGAAAACATACTCCTGAAACACGGTCGCGAAGATATCATGGCTGAGAAAACCACTTCAGCACAAAACAGAGCCCTCATCGATGGTCTAGTGCGCCGTGGCCCCTATGCATTTCTAGCCTTCGTGGAGGCGCTGAAGAAGACGGGAAATGAAGAACTAGCAGATCTACTTCAAGCCGACGTTATACAAGATGATGATATCTTAGCCATGGACACCACCGAAGAGCGTACAGCTAGCAAACGTACGCACCCAGCGTCTGGTGTACCTGCCAAACGCGCTGCACGACCCAAGCGGCCCCGACTAACACCTTTAGAAATACCTGAGCCAGTGCTTCAGCCAGTACCCCAGCAAGTGCCTGAGCCCGTCAAAGAAGAAGAAGAGGTGCAACTTCCTATGTCTGTGCAGGAGATCAATAACATTATCCAGCAGGCCTACCAGGCAGCCCACACGAACATTTGGGAGCTCTCAGCCTATTTAACTGTGAGTGTCAAAGACGAAGAAGTGCATTTTAACGCACCGGCCTTTAACGACAGACCAGCTAGGCATATTGCCTTGACCTTCGACACCTGGCAAAAACTAGAGACCCTTGATTACGCCATCGATGCGGTTATTCGCGACCAGGGGGGGGACGAAGCGAAATTTTATGTGGGTGACGACATCTTTGTCAGCTGTGCCTATTTCAACGACCAGCTCCTGGTGCATATCCGCAAATGGAAAATGAGGTTAGATACGCAAGAGCGTGTTCCTTGTCCTCAGGGTGTCACCTTGAAAATAACGGCGTGGCGCAAGTTGCAGAGTCTCACAGCTACAATTCGTCAAGCCCTGGCTTACCAGGTGTCTCACTATATTTATAAGAAGTACATCGACACAGTCCTGGATCATGTCAGACCTCGCATTCGACACTTGCGTATCGAAGCATGTGCAGGCTGTGGGAACAACAGTCCGATAAACATGCATACGTGTGTGGAGAATAGTGTACCCTCATACGCGCTCATCACTGAGGCACTACAGGGCGTGACCGAGGAGCAAATTGCCCTGGCATTGGAAGCTGCCTGCGCTCCCAGAATTCCACGTGAAGAGATTGCTACCTACATCTACGTGCACCAGGGGCGGAAAGACGATGAGGAGTTCAAACAAGTCTTGTTGCATAACTATTGAACAAGTGTGGTGTTGAAAAACATTTACCGTATTCCTACACGTTCATTGAAGCGGCTTGATAGCGTATAATTGTATTAAAAATTCAATACTCAGAGTTTTACTGTTAATTGTATTAAAATTCAATACTCAGAGTTGAAGACGTTCATTCTATTGTCTTGTTGTATAAATATTGAACATTTTCAAGTGTTATTGCATTGGAACATTCAGACATTATCATCTGCCAGTCTTGCTCAAGCTGAAAATACGGCTTCTCTCCTCAAGTATTCCTACACTATGTTCATTTTATGTTCATTCTATGTGCATTGAAGCGCCTTCATAGCGTATAATTGTATTAAAAATTCAATACCCAGAGTCTGGTGAACACGTTCATTGTATTTGTGTTAATAAAAATAGTAGAAAATTCAAAAAATGGCTGTTAGTGTTCATTCTTTTGCAAAAGATAATTGTATTAAAAAAAAAATTCAACATTAAGAGTCTATTGTGGTGAAGACCTTAGGTTTTTTCATAGGGGTGATGGGAGCTGGTATTTTTTTGTGCTTTGAGTTTAGAAGTTCTCTTTCGAAAATATTGGGTGGCCCTGAAAAGGGCCTTTGAAAAAGTGTTACGACACTTGTTTTACGAGCGGTATATTCTCTTTACCCCGGCCACCTGCTTCCTACACACGGGACACTTGATCTTTAAATGCTGTTCGTCCGTTTCAGCGAAGTGGCACGTGTCCCCTATACATGTTAGCGTCACCCAGCATTCTTCACATAGGCATAAATGGCCGCACGGAAATAGGGCGTACAGGCTTTCGTCGTCTGTACACACGCTGCAGTTTGATTTACTGTTTTCCTTATGTAGGTCTTGTTGTAGTTTAAACTTCACAGCGTCCATTTGACCCATGTCTTCCCTCATTTCATTAATCTGTTCGTTTTGGTGCGTCACGTGTTCGTTTAGGTGGTTCAACTGTTCGTTTAGGCGGTTCAACTGTTCGTTCAGGCGGGTTACCTCGGCCCAAGAGCATGGTGATGTTGTTGTTGTTGTTGTTGTTGTTTCGGTAGCCGGCGTTGTTATAATTGGCGTTTGCGTAGCCGTTGTATTTGCTGGAGGTCTGTTTAACCACTCTAGGTCGGGGAGTTCTTCATCAGTTACATCCTCATCTTCTTCCATAGCGTCCCTGACCTCTTGGTCTTGTTCTTCACTTCGCCGTCTCATCAACCCTCCATCT
>JAVTVY010035906.1:0-17094 GCA_036873755.1 Hanleya hanleyi
TATTAGATACAAATCTAGAGAGCTATGATGGAAATGCTCTGACAACTCGTATATTGGTAATTGGTGAGCTGTGTCGCTGTGACAACTCGTACACTGGGGATTGGTGAGCTGCATCGTCGTCAGATGAAAATGACGGCATTTAACATAAACGACTAGTCTGGAAGGCCCGATGTTATGGTGTTCCATTTCGGCCATTTTTGCGTCGCGCGTCGCAGGCGACGGGAAGGGCGACGTCGCCCACGACGTCGCCCGCGACGTCGCCCTTCCCGTCGCCCTTCCCGTCGCGTTCTTATAATGTTAAGAGATAGAACGCGACGCGACGTCGCCCTTTTTAAACGCGACGTCGCCCACGACGTCGCGGGCGACGTCGCCCTTCCCGTCGCGCGTCGCGCGTCGCTTTAATCAACACGACGCGATGGGCGACGTCGCCCACGACGTCGTCCACGACGTCGCTCGCGACGTCGCCCATCCCGTCGCGTTCTTATAATGTTAAGAGATAGAACGCGACGCGACGTCGCCCTTTTCAAACGCGACGTCGCCCACGACGTCGCGGGCGACGTCGCCCTTCCCGTCGCGCGTCGCGCGTCGCCTTCCGGTATTATAGGACAAAATCGATCTGCGCATGCTTAGGGAGCAGCTTTTGCGATGTGGATCGTATGGCGAGGCCGTCATTTCATGAATGATCTCTGCCACTATCGATGAAGAAAATGTCGGCGTAAATGAATAATGCTTATCCTGCATTATCGTATAGCTTTTAAACGGTGTTAAATATTAGTCCATGCTTGGAATGATGCCTGTTATGAAATTATCTCTCGGAAAGTCTGTAACTCGCTGTGTTGTACTATACACATTATATTTTGGCTTCCAATAGATATGCGCAACCCCTATATCCGTACACGAGTGAATGTGTGTGTGGCTTTTATATGTGCTTTTATGTGTTTGTGTGTTTTCGTTTTTCAGATATCCTTACAGTATACCTCCTTATGTTACTACATTGACCAGGGCGTTGAAAATATCCTTTTATTTACTGCTGTCCAACACTGTATACCGGTACTCAACCTGTCACGTCCCGACAGATTGTAGTAGATCTTTTAGCTTTCAATTTAGCAGAGAGAGATAGTCCTATAGCTCTCAAAAAGAAGAAAAAAGAAAGAAATTATGATGGAATTGAAGTCATTTTACTGTGAGAATTATGTTCTCTCTATTCTTTCTAACAATTGATTGAAGAATATTAGTTTTTCTGCACTCTTCGAATTATCCGGCATTTCCACGATCGTACTAAACGTTTGACGACAATTGAGCTTCAAATATAAGACGAGTTCTTGGAGTTCGGGTAAGTTGCTCTTAACTCATGGCCGTAGACAAGGGGGGCATGGCCCCCTCCCCCCAAATATTTGCAAGACAAACAAAAAATAGACGTGTTTGTGAAATACATATTCCCCATGCGTGTTTGTCAGAGGGGAAAGTGGTCGAGCAGACGAAACGAGGCATGTTTAAGCATACAGTTAATAGGGGAGTTCCGAATCGCCTTTTACATCTAGACTGCTGGCGCTCGTGTTGTTAAGAGTTGAGAGTGATTCTTGGCCTTATTTTCTACGAAAATCTGTCGTCGATAATTGCATGTATAAAATTCTCTAATCGAACTTGTAAATCAATGAGAAAATCAAGTCCGTCTCGGTGCACCAGCGCGGGCAGTTGCGAATCACTTTGGTAAGAAGCGGATCACGCCATCTAGCGGTCGTGAGTGGTCATTTATCACCAATATCCCAATAGGCGAAAAATGTGGTATCACATGCCTGGACTTTGTTGGATTGCCATCACTGAGGCAGAAATTGTTCATAGACAACGACGGCCTGACCATGCCTTATACGGAAATTATCCTCACTAATTAATTTAATTCTCTCAGGATTTGGATAGTTCGTTATTTGTTCACGGACGACACCATTCATTTAAGATTGAACCTGACGGACCTGGTTCAATTCAAACCTGTCGAAAATGTTTCCCCATCTGACCTGATATACTGCATGGAATTCAGATTCAAATTTAAGAAAGTTACACACACGTTCCATCGTGTTGCTGACAGCTGAACGAATTCTACTCGCATATTCAACATTACAATATATAAACTCTCTAAATGGATATCGGACATCTATTTAGCATCTATATTTGGACAAAAGAAAATAGAGGAAAGGACACACAGATATATTTCCACAATTTTAATAATGAAATCTTTAATTTTGAAATCTTTGGTATGTGTGTGGTGGGGTGGGGGAAGGGGAGGGGGAGGGGAGGGGTGAAGACTATCCCGTTCTGTGACTAAAGCAATAACTTTGCCCAAGAGACATTTGTCCGTGTGCAGTCTTCAATGTCACAATTCGTAATCCGGAATTGACATCTCTAATGCCGCATTATGTTACAATGCTGGCGAGGGTTATCGCAAATCATTAGATATTGTGTTTGACCATTAATTAATATGATTCAGTCACTGAAACGAATACTGAAATTATCACTTAAAGCCATTTAATTTCTCGTAGATTCAACAAAAGAAATCACACGCGTTTTTGTCCCAGCGTGAATTTGCCATTGGGTGGTACCGGAAGCATTACCATGCCGAATTGACCGAGAAACAAACAACGCAGTTCGGTTGTTCGACATTTATTTGGGTCCACAGAAACAGACGTTCCAATAAAAATAGAAAAGATTTACACAGATGCTTTATTGCAAGAAATATAAGGCGTTCATTAGGAAAGTTATCCGCCGGTCACCGTGATTCGGAACCCACAAAACTACTGTATAAATTCCCTCAAAAATGTACAAAACACGTATTCCCTCCAAAACCACAACCTGGATGAGTCGCTGAGCTAATTAGTTTGCACACCGTTTTTTGTGTTGACCAAGTTTGAGGTTGAATAACCCTGGAAAGAAAATACCCACACATAAAAGCAAGAAAAGACAAAAAAAACTGGTTACAACGTGTGCGTTTTAATGTTGAGTTTTATTCACTGGGAAAGGCCAAGAACGCATCTCCAGTCATCTGGGATCCTGGAGCTTCCGAGGCCTAGGCGGCCCCTGGACCCTCGCCTTATTGTGCTGTCATAGTATAGCTCCCCCCCCCCCCCGCCCCAAATCTGAAAACTTGTCTACGTCCTTACGTAACTGCAGGGCTTCTTTCCTCAATTTCAAGAAAAATTTAAATCTCGTTGATATGCACTCTTAAAATAATTCATGGATTTTGTTCCAGGTTTTATTCAGGCCATTTGACTACAATTGTGTTTCAAGGATGAATTTTTTTTAAATTTTCTTGAAAATGAGGAAAGAATCTCTGCAGTTAAGAGCAACTTACTCGAACTCCAAGAACTCGTCCTGAATTTTAAGTTCAATCGTCTAGAACGATCGTGGACATGCCGGACGATTTAAAGAGTGCAGAAGTACTAATATTCTTCAGTCAGTTCTTAGAAAGAATAGAAAGAACAAAATAACTTCAATTCCATCAAAAAAAATTTCTTTCTTTTTGAGAGTTATGGGACTATCTCTCTCCGCTAAATTGAAAGCTTATGGATCTACACTACAATCTGTCGGGACGTGACAGGTTAAGTAACGGTATACAGTGTTGGACAGCAGTAAATAAAAGGATATTTTCAACGGCCTGGTAAATGTGGAGGTATACTGTAAGAACAACTGAAAACACAAACACATAAAAGCACACAGAAAATCCACACACACATACACGCGAAATCCAATGGGAATAAAGAAATTGAAGACGATGTACGGATGTGGGGGTTGCGTATATTTTTTGGAAGCGAAGATATAATTTGTACAGTACAACACAGCGAGCTGCAGACTTTCCGAGAGATAACTTCATAACAGGCATCATTCCAAGCATGGACTAATATTTAACACCATTTAAAGGCTATACGATAATGCAGGATAATCATTATTCATTTACGCTGACATTTTCTTTATCGATAGTGGCAGAGATCATTCATGAAATGACGGCCTCGCCATACGATCCACATCGCAATATATACCTTGCAGATGAAATATCACTCCTCTGGTGTTCCTTCGTTGACATACATAGATATAGGAATAATCTAAAATGTACAACCAAATGTTACCGGTTCCGCCAAGTTATCAGCAGATTCAGAATTTGGACAGTTTTGAAGTACAAACGTCAGTGGATCTTTCACACTGTTCTCAACCCGGATTTGAAGACGATACTAAGCCCTTTCTGCCGATGCTGACTTTTGAGGACATGTGTTTCAACCTAGACCAAGAATGTCCTCCTGGCGTTGCGCACCTTTTTACAATAATTGACACGAAAAGCGAGATTGAAGACGAGAGATGGGTGGACTTACTCCCTTCCATTTTATCAGACGACACAAGATGTTCAGACATTTGCTTTCAAGGTTGTGTAGATAATCTGTTAACGACTAGAAAATTACATAGAGAAATATCATGCAAGGAATGCAATGCCCCATATAAAACGTCACCCTACAGTGAGGCATCACAGAAGGTAACGACATTTGATCAGTCGGTTGTAACAAAGTTCAGAGAGAAGAAAAGGAAGCGTTCACACACACCGTCACAAAGAGAAGCTGCGACGATGAGGGAAAGAAAACGTGTAAAGACGTTGAACAGCGCCTTCCAAGATCTCAGGGACAAAGTTCCTACCTTCAGCTATGAAACCGACTTGTCAAGACTAGAAACATTGAGACTTGCAGTCACATATATTGGTTTCTTGACTGATGTATTAAACGGAACAAAACCTAATGATGTTAGATTGAGAGGACGAAATGATGGTGGACTCACGGCAATACAAAGACTCTGTCAACTACGATGATCGCAAGATGGAGTGATTGTGGAGGCTAATTAAGTGTCCGGGTCGTATAGTGAAACACAAATTTTTTCTCCACATTTGCAACTATACAGGTGGACAATTATCCCCTTATAAAATAGGCAATGAAGAGTGACACTAATCCACAGGACATTCTTATTCATCACACCGGTGCTTAAATTGAAGTCATTATTACCCACATTTCAAAACCAACATAACGTGTAATGTATATAATCAGGGCATACTAGTGCTAAATTTTGAGCAATTTCTCCGGCGTCCGCTGTTTTCATTTGTACAATCCATATTTGGGTATGCAATTTCAAGTGAATGCTTGAAGCTAAAAATAAAGAAAGATATGAATAATTATACGGATGTGTTGTCGAACTTTTATCGTACTTAATAGCTATGTTTTAGCCAGTTAGGCATGTTATTAGTTTATAATGAGCTCTTTTCAGCTAATACCTCTGTTTTATCTGATACATTTCAGACACGATTTTACAGTTGAACATTTCACTGAACAAGTCCTAATTAAATCTAGGACATCAAACCAGTGTATGGGCTTTGCTAACGAAGCAAAATACTAGCGAAACAAGAAGTGAATTGTTCAGAATTTTCTTCTGAAACGCTACATATATGGACAACCTGCGAACTAAGCTAGTGATGTGAAAACAATCAACGGATCGTTTAAGCGAACCCACTTCACTATAATACCAGTTTGAACATTTTATGCAATTAAACCCTGCATGAAGTATCGTTTTTGACGTCCGGCAGCTTCGTGGAAGGAAACAACCCTCTGGCAAAAGCAAACAGCTCAATTCGTGATAATCTACGGTAGGCCCAGATTAAAGAATACTGTATCCAGGCGTACGTGTATTGATTGAAGCATTGACATCAAAACAGTATATTATATAATTCACAGTGGAAACTGTAAATTTGCGCAAAATAATACGGTTATAAAAATCCAATTTAATCAGCCAAAAAGTGAAAACCAGATATAAGTAACTTACTTTGTGTATCTATATGAATCTTTGCATTCTCATTTCATTCTTATATTATGCAGCGAGCATGAAATCCAAATGTGAAATATATCTCTCAGTCAAACATGAACTGCTCTCGGCTTGTTGCTGTGTTGTTTGTATAGACAATCAGATTACTCCGCTCACCTGTGAGGTGTCCTATTGCCGCCCAGAAATGGGAACCTGTACACTTTGCTATGCACCCTCTATTATCCGGAATGCTGTATTCTACAACGGACATTATATATTCTACATACTCGGATAGCAAAAGCAAAGGATGTGTGATCCCTCAGACACTCGAGTGTGTTTATCGATTGTCCTGGCCTTCACAGCTGCCCTTCATGACGTAAAATGCACAGCCGACTGTAAAAGTAACTTCTTTTAACGACATACGTAATTGCAATGTAGCAAATTGGTGTTGACGTAGAATATCTGTCCCTAATACGTATTTCATACACGACTGGCTGCTAAGTTTGACATTCACGTAGATGCCAAAATAAGAGATCGACACATCAATACATCTACCCGTACTGAGAGCGCAGATTTCATCTTTTCACTCGTCAATTGGCGCTCTCGGCTGCCCATCTGAATTTAATGACAAATCTGGCTGCATTTGCTTCCTCTGTTTGGAACTGTTTGGAAGCGTTGTCCTGGAACGCATGAGATTCTGTCTGAAACACACACTCTCCTAAGAAAGCCTACCAAGGGCATAATACTCCCTCATTGATGACTTCAAATTCACTCTTTCGTTTACCCACTGTAACTGTGAACCAGATATTTTCTGGTCTGGCCTGAACGTCTATTCTTGTGACCACACTCCTGAAAATAACCCCAGTAATGCGTGTGCTACAATAATGGTCGAGTTGTAGCAGAAAATGCAGTAATGTGTATCCACAGTTGAATCTATATTTTATCAACTGAATATCACCGGAGATTGTTTCACGTAACATAACTAAATCCAAATCTGATATATTAGGCAAATAAATAAAAAATAAAATAAGACAAAAGTTTTGATCCAAAATGTGACTGGAATTCATAGCTCGACAAACAGTCACACAGTTTTCGAAAACCAACAGCCCAACAACTGGACTACGACGACGTCTGCTTCAACGCATTTTTTCACTTGCTCATAACGTTACTGAAAGAATACACGCGGAGCATTTGCACAATGAAGCTACCCCCCCGCCCCCCCCGTCTAAACTTTTTACACTATCTCCAATGATTTAAGAATTGACACTTTGTGAGTTTATAGCCTATCGTATTAAGGTCATTCTGAGACTAGATGCATAACCCTCCGAGAGAACCCAGCTAACCATAAATTTAAAATTGAGGACACGAGGGTGTGACTGAAAAGTTACTTCTTCGTAGTTTTCCTTCAAAGTGTTTGACTTTTTACGCATCAAAGTACCCAAAGTTATGTTATTGCACATCAGACAATTACTTCCTAATTAATGATGCAGTTTTCCGAGGAAAATAGAATAAATAAAAAATTCTAAGATCTGACCAAAAAAACAACTAAGAAAAATGCAATTTTAGAATATGACGTCACTGTGATGTCACCAGAGCGACAATCACGGACTTTTTCTTATATTTTCTGGTAGAGCTATATTGTGGGCAGTTTCAGTCCACTAGCCCAAGGAGTAAGAAAAATACTTATGGGGGTGGAGTGCGATATAGCACCTCTCCAGGCTGCGGTACTGGTACACCCCAAAATCGTCCAGGCCAGAGAGGGTTAAAGTAGACGATTTTTAGCTACTAGACATTCAAGTACAACATAAGTTTGAATATGAAGTTTATTTCATAAAATACTTGTCGTACGAGAAAGGTATTTTGGTTATTGACTCTGAAATTCTTTTGTTGGCGGCGGTTGGACATTGAAAGCAGGATCTGTCGCCTGTAATGATCCCAACCAACTCCCTGCCTGCCCATATCTTTATGACTTTATACAAACTCTGTGTCCTTCTCCAAGGCTTCACTATTAACCATTTTCCAATAATGAAACGGAATGATCAAAAACACCACCACGGCAGCAGATTGTGTGACTATTTATATCATTCTAATCTTTAACACTCAGCAGGCCACTGGTATCACGTGATTTATAAATTGACAATGTCCTGTTTTAGAGAGAATGAATATTTTCTAAATATCGATAAAATTTCCAAACAGCTTACAATATAATTTTAACATTTTTATGGGGGATTTTAAAGTTGAATAGAAGAACTTCTCTTTTCAGAAGGGACAATATTAGCAACGGCAACTTCCAAGTTTATCACATGTCTAGCCTTCGCCATCATATGCTACTCGAAAAAGTAGAATTTCAGCAATTTTGAAGACCAGTGTAGCTGCGATAGAAACATAATTAACCCGTGCTGATCCGCTACACTCTTCATTTGTTGACTGCACTCTGATGGTCTGATGGTTAGAGCGTCCGCTTTGCAAGCGGCAGTTCCTGGGATCGACTCCAGGTCGAGTTTTACTTAGAAACTGAAACTTGTTGCTTCCTCGCTTGGCGCTCAGCATTGAGAGGATATATCAAGGACTCGTTGACCCAGGGTCAGGATAATGTAGATGGGTAAAGTATCAAGTTGTATTGAGACATGGCGATTCGACGAGGCAGCACTATAAAAAAGTGAGAGTGGGGCCACTCTGTTCACATGTATATTCGTGATACGACTGAAAATTGTTCAAACCTATTACCAACTCACTGTTTACGTGTAATTGATTCTATCTTGAAATGAAATAGAATTTTTGACTTCGTAATCATATGATAACGATTTTGGTAATACATTGGGTGGAAGTATAAATCCGATATACTCGACAATCATTGATGAAAAGGTGAAAAATTTCCATGAAGTCAGTTTAGGTATTGAATCTCACATGGACAAACTTCATTACATGCTTCACTGGCGCCATTGTGTAGACATTATCAAAACGCTCCCAACCTCCTCCCAAATATCACACAGAGCCGTCCTTATACACTAATTATTAAGTTTCACGAACACCCGAAAGAAAAACCAGATTAATTGATACACAATTATTAAAATCAGCTGGATTCGTGATAATCTACGGGTGGGCCTAGATTACAAAATACCATATCCAGGTGTACGTATATTGATTGAAGCATAGTGGAAACTAGATTTGAGCAAATAATATGGTTATAAAAATCGAATTTAATCAGCCAAAAAGTGAAAACCAGATACAAGTAACTTAATTTGTGTATCTGTATGAATCTTTGCATTCTAATTTAATTCTTATATTATGCAACGAGCATGACATTCAAATTGAAACTATATCTCTCATGATCTATAAACATCATGAGAGTCAAACATGAACAGCTCACATTGTTGTGTGCTTGTGTGGACAATCAGCATTCGTGCATACTCGCCAATGTTCGGTTTGATGTTGTGATGCCTCTCTAATTGCTCGTACCGGGTGACCAGACATTGGCGCAAAGATTTATCCTATAATATTTTTTGCAGAAGGATGTTTTTAAATACAACTTTGCAATAAAATGATTCAATATGCAATAAATAGTATGAATCCGCACGAACATATTCTAAGGCTTATAATACTGTTAAAAGTATGCCTACTGTTTGCGAAGTAATCCCCTGGTTGTGTTGAGGATATTCCAGATAGCTGTGTCCAAATTACCACAGAGATGACTTCAGCATTCGTGCCTCCCTTTGACGTAAATACACCCAGGCGAGCAACCTCCCCACAGCGCATGCTCCATTTCGCAGGCTCCATTATCATCCCTGCCACCAATAGCGGAAGTTGACCTTTGCTACGTTGCTATTACGTATAGGGGAAACCAAGCAACGCACGGTTCAGTTTGAATCCGGCCGAACAACTCCTTTAGTGTTGTACATGAGCGAACTACTTTTCATATGCTCTGTCCAGATAAACAGGAAAAATTATCTCCAGATAATTCTTTTTAACGCTAGGTCAACAGAGGTATTATGCAGACTTGAAAAGTAATCGAAATGTTCGGTAAACATCTATTTTACTATATATGATGTCACTTCCGGCGATGTGCGCGGAGGCCCCGAATGCGGTCCAAAAATCTGACTGGTGGCTGGGGTGTTATTAGACCCCCAGCGAGGTGGTTGCCAGGCGAGATGGTCACATACCACGATAGGGATCAGAATCTCACGGTCTGTCTCTATTTTATAGAATGAGACAATCAGATTAATCTGTCCACGTATAAGGTATCCTATTGCCGCCCAGTAATGAGAACCAGTACAATTTGCTATGCTTTCTCCGGAATGCTGTATTCCATAATGGACATTATATCTTCTACATACTCGGATAGCAATCTAGTAGGAGCAGTTCTCAAGGCAAATTTATGCACTTCGCAAGATACCGTTATTTCTTTGATCTTCACAAGATGGGAGAGGAGGGGGCAGTTAAAGATGGCCGTGATAAGAGAATTAAAGTTTGAAGTTGACCGAGACGATTATCTTATTTTTGCCATCATGTTGCTGAAATTAATGGATCACTAAATCTTAAAATAAGCCTATGCGACGAGGTATTCTAAATCTTCAACATTTAAAGGTATAATTTTAAAATCCAAGGTTGCCCTTCTTTATGAAAATTCCGCATTATGCGACCACCCACTCATTCAGATAGAACCATGTGGACAACACGTAACGGTGGGTTGTTTATCTGTCAATCAGGCAATCAATCCCACTATCACTGATAAGGCTGTAAGTGATCACTGTCCTTGCAATCTGCTGTCATCGCGGCTCGTCTTTGATCAAGGTATGTGATTGATAGCAATTGATTAACAAAAGAATAAAGTTTTCTTCGCTGCTTGGCTGTGATTGATTGAAAACTAAACAACCTTCTTTGGATTAGGGAAGTAAACATATATATAAATTCAAAAAGCTTGCAGATGAAATATCACTACTCTTGTGCTCTTTGGTTGAAACAAAATAATCTAAAATGTACAGCCAACTATTACCGCTTCCACCAAGCCCTCAGTAGATTCCACATTTGGACAGTTTTGTAGTACAAAGGTCAGTGGATCTTTCACACTGTTTTCAATCCGGATTTGAAGACGATATTAACCCATTCTACCGATGGTCATGATGGTGACTTTTGAGAATATGTGTGTCAACCTAGACCAAGAATGTCGCCCTGGTGTCGCTCACCTATGGTGTTCTATTTGGGCCAATTTGATCTCGCGCGTCGCGAAAAGTCGACGTCGCGTTTTGAAACGCGACGTCGCCCTCTCCGTCGCGCGTCGCCTTTTGCAAAGTTAAAGAGATAGGCCAAAACTCGACGTCGGGTTTCAAAAGTCGACGTCGACTTTTGCCCTATGTCCTAACATTGTAAAAGTCGACGCGCGACGCGCGACGGAGAGGACTACGTCGCCTTTCAAAACGCGACGTCGACTTTTTCCGTCGCGCGTCGCCCTTTTAAAAAGTCGACGCGCGACGCGCGACGGACATTCGCGTCGCGCGTCGCCCTTTCAAAAAGTCGACGCGCGACGCGCGACGGACATTCGCGTCGCGCGTCGCCCTTTTAAAAAGTCGACGCGCGACGCGCGACGGACATTCGCGTCGCGCGTCGCCCTTTTGGTTTAGAAAAGTGCGCATGTCTGGGGAGCATGTATTACTATAATGTTCACAGCTGTGATCTTCGATTCTTGTAGCTCCTGACCGGTGTTGGTAATTTGGTGAGAATTTACTGCAAGATAGCAAGAATGACAATATATTTTGCATGCATGGAGACTATGTACAACATACTATATTTGTTTCGCTGTCTGAAATGTTTTTTTTTTGCTGATTAATTTTCGAACACTGGCACCTGTATTTTACAAAATGCACACCCCTCAATCGAGAGGACAATTCGCATCTATTAGCTTGTCAATGTGTTACTATTTCGCCGGACTAATAGGGGCCTACGTAAATTAAATTCAAGTTTCCAATAATGAACAAAAGCGTATGTAAGTAACTATTTTGCAGGATTAACAGTAACGACTGGAAAACAGAGGGAAAATAATTAATCGCTTGTGTAGCTCAATGGAACTGTGAGATCTTACATTCTGGAGACATCCTGATGAATGACTCCTGATAAAACGCGCCACATTGCATTTTATGTCGAATCATACAACCCTTTTTAATAGTAAGGCTTTGTTTTCTGCCATTTTAGACTAGTGACTATATGCTGTCAAAGTAAAGGTGAGGTGTGGGGTCATTTTACTTTCGTTTTCGGTCGGAAAACAGTAAGATCCCACATTTCCTTTGAGCTACACAAGCTATTAATTAGTTTTTCTAATTAGTTTTTTCCAGTCGTTAATGTTACTCCCGCAAAACTGTTACTTACATAAGCTTTTGGTTCATTATTGGAAACTTGAATTTATTTTACGTAATAGTCCGGCGAAATATGAACACATTGACAAGCTAATAGATGCGTATTGTCCTCGCGATGGAGGGGTTTGCATTTTGTGGAACACAGGTACCAGTGTTCGAAAATTAATCAGCAATATAACATATCTGACAGCGAAACAAATAAATTATGTGGTACATAGTCTCCATGTATGTTAAATATCTTGCCATTCTTGCTTTGTTGCAGTTAATTCTCAGCAAATTACCAACACCGGTCAGAAGCTACAAGGATCGGAAATCACAGATGTGAACATTTTTTTTTTTTTTTTTTTTCGTTCGAAATTAACACCCCAAATCACAATACAACGAAACAATACGAGACAGAACAAGACTATATGATACGATACAATACAATAAAATGCAAAATAATACCATACATTACAATACAATATATTACAATTCAACATATTACAACTCAATACATTACAAAACAATACAATTCTAAACAATAGCATACCATACAGTACGGTGAAATATACCATAATTCAACACATCAAAGTACAAACACAGATACACCTTTACATAAAAGAAGAAAGTTAACAAAGATTGTGAATTTTATATAATACGTTTGTACAACCTATAGTGGCAAACTTCAATTGATAATTTGATTGATAATTTATTGTGTCTCGTGAACAAAATGGAATACATGCTCCCCAGACATGCGCACTTTTGTAAACCAAAAGGGCGACGCGCGACGCGAATGTCCGTCGCGCGTCGACTTTTTAAAAGGACGACGCGCGACGCGAATGTCCGTCGCGCGTCGCGCGTCGACTTTTTAAAAGGGCGACGCGCGACGGAAAAAGTCGACGTCGCGTTTTGAAAGGCGACGTCGCCCTCTCCGTCGCGCGTCGCGCGTCGACTTTTACAATGTTAGGAGATAGGGCAAAAGTCGACGTCGACTTTTGAAACACGACGTCGAGTTTTGGCCTATCTCTTTAACATTGTAAAAGGCGACGCGCGACGGAGAGGGCAACGTCGCGTTTCAAAACGCGACGTCGACTTTGCGCGACGCGCGAGATCAAATTGGCCCGAATAGAACACCATACTCACCTCTTTACACTATTTGATACGAAAAACGAGCTTGAAGACGAGAGATGGATGGACTTTCTCCCTCTCATTTCGACAGACGAAAGAAGATATTCAGAACACACCCTCACAAAGAAAAGCTGCGACCATGAGGGAAGGAAAACGTGTGAAGACGTTGAACACCGCCTTCCAAGATCTCAGAGACAAAGTTCCTACCTTCAGCTATGAAACAAACATGTCAAGACTAGAAACATTGAGACATGCTGTCACATGTATTGGTTGCCTGACTGATGTGATAAACGGAACAATACCTGAAGATGTTAGATTGAGAGGACGAAATGATGGTGGACTCTCGACAATACAAAAACTTTGTCAACTACAATGATCGTATGATGGAGTGATTGCGGAGGCTATAAATGTCCGGTCGTTAAAAGTGTCCGGATCCTATTTTGTAACACAACTATTACCCATAGTTCAATATCAACATAATAATGTGCAATTATATAATTAGGGCTTACTAGTGCTAAGCTTTGACTAATTTCTCCGGCCTTCATCAAACCAGTGTATGGACTTTGCTAACGAAGCAAAATACTAACGAAACAAGCAATGAATTGTTCAAATTGTCTGCCGAAACGCTACATATAGGTTATATCCAATTATATTTAGGGTGACAAAAAGCACAAATACTGGTGCTGGATGGGTCAGTCTCGTGCGTCCTCGCTCGGGATTGACCCATCCCGCACTAGTATTTGTGGTTTGTCAAGATAGTGTCGTCCTATATAATTGGACATAATTGTTACCTACTTCCTAAATCTTTACCCAGACCCAATTCGTGGATTATACAGTAAAGATTTTGTACAATTAGTATACCGATACAACACGAGATATTTATGTCATAAATTACCCATGCAGGCATTCAGCAGCTATAATCTCTCAGCCTAAGAAATACAAAGGGGTGTTGAATAAAAGTGATCAGGTAGAATGTTCATTGAAGGCGACATCCGAACGAGCCGAAACTTGAAGTGTTGCCAAGATACGCAAATTGCCCAGTTACACAACATTGTAGGCATATAAAATGTCACACAACTTGGGCAAAATTATTCAGTGTCCGACATTCTTTCTGAGCAGTTCAACATTTCCGTCCAAAGTGTACAGAATGTCAGACTTGCCGCAGATATGGAGAAAACTCGAAACCGCCAAAGACAGCAAATCACTGCTGAAGAAACACTGCACCAAAGAAGTTTATGAGAAGCTAAAGGACTCAAAGACAAAGTTTGGTGGTACTCTGGCAGACTGTATACGATCTGGAGCCGTGAACCCAGAAAGTGGGGTTGGTGTGTACGCCTCTGACCCTGATGGTTATACGGTTTTCGCAGACCTCCTTAACCCCGTGATTTTAGACTATCACAAAATCACAGAACTAAAACATCCGGAATGTGATTTCGGAAACTTGGGCGATCTAGGTTTTGGAGACCTTGATCCGTCCGGAGAGCTCATCGTGTCCACCAGAGTCCGTGTGGGCAGAAGTCATGCAAGTTATGGATTTCCACCGACCGTGAACAAGGAACAACGGATCGAGATGCAGACAATTACCCAGGATGCACTGGAGAGTCTAACGGGGGAGCTGAAAGGAAAATATCATCCACTTGAAGGTATGACAAAGGAGACACAGAAACAACTGACAGAAGACCACTTCTTGTTCAACGACAGTGACAGGTTCTTGAAGGCGGCCAGTGGATACGACGACTGGCCCGTGGGTCGGGGAATCTATTTCAACGATAATAAGACTTTCCTGGTCTGGGTTAATGAGGAAGATCACATCCGGATTATTTCGATGCAAAAAGGCGGAGATCTGTCGGCTGTATACAAGAGACTTGTTAGTGGTATTCTGGAACTAGAGAAAATGCTTCAATTCGCCCGTCTGCCTCAGCTCGGTTATTTAACCTTCTGTCCCAGTAATCTGGGAACGACCCTCCGTGCTAGTGTTCATATAAAGATCCCCAAAGTGGCCGCCATGCCAGAGTTTAAGCAGATCTGTGACAAATACAATCTCCAGGCACGGGGGATTCACGGGGAACACACGGAGAGTGTCGGTGGGGTTTACGACATCTCCAACAAACGACGCATGGGACTGAGTGAAATCGAGGCTATTCAGGAAATGAGGAGAGGGGTGGAAGAAATCATCAAGCTGGAGAGAAGCATGTAAAATAACAATTATCGACATTACAGAACAATGTACATACATACGTCCCCAAAGTTCATGTACACCAATATCTTCAAATAGAATGCGTTTTATATAATGAATTCTACAACATGACTGATCATTTTACATTTTCAATATAATAATTTTTCGTTTTCATACTGCTTGAAGAATAAAATATATATAGCTTCAAAGTCGAAATTGTTTTCTGTCACTCTCCATCAAACCTAATATAGATTGATATTTAGGGGTTGACAAAATACCGCCCCTCTCACTTCTCTGGTTACGATAAGCGCATCTTTTAATTCTGCCCTTCAATTCCTGAATTCTGCCCTCAATTTGTGAGGTGTCTAATCTAGGATTGAGAATTACAACATATTGTATCAAGAGCGTGAGGAATGTACATATACATGTTAAATTAGGCCTGGTACACACGAGCCATTTTCCCTTGGCCAGTGAGACCAAATTTATGGAAGTCTGTAATAGCCATTAGCATGCTTACATGCTTGTATTATAGACGATGACCGTACCAGAGCAGAATATAGTGAATGGCCGTAACAGTCTTCCACAGATTTGGTCTCACTGGTCAAGGAAAACTGGCTCGTGCGTACCAGGCCTTACGGGGAGTAATGTTGCTTATTACCCCGCAAGCAAATTTGTATTCAATATTTGGATTGTGATTGGTTAAAAGGTCGGGTCGTATAAACCCATACACCCCGAGTGATGTCTTGCTACTTGGGGTATATGGAAAGCAACTCACGTGCGATTGGAAACGACGCTCTCGCTTCGAAAGTTCAGCTGACCATACCTCAATATTTATGGAATAACTTTCGCTCACTCGTCAAAATTTAATAGAATAAAGCCATACTGCATGATTTTCACTGAAGTTTCCGACACATATCTCACCAAAAGGTGTCATTTGTCCAAAAAATAAAAGTCGATTTCCGAACGAAAGCAGATCGAATGGATTGTGTATGGCGCCCCTTTCTCACAGTGCTGTAGCAAAATGCGGACAGTTTCGAAACAGAAATGGCCCGTTGGATTTGTCCGTTGTACCGTTGGTTATAAATGATAGGCCTTTTTCAGTATTTTTGCTATAAGATAAAAAGGCTTGAAGGGTAATAAATTCGTTATTCAGGTTTCCCCCGGGTGTATGAAAAGTTACGACCCTCCCTGAAATACCCCTCGGCTGACGCCTCAGGGTGTAGTAGTTTCAGGGAGGGTCGTAACTTTCCATACACTCGGGTGAAGATCTGAATAACTAATAGTATTACTGTTTTCGACATACATACACCCGATTGCGAAAACGAGTGCCGACGATTACTGTATCTAGAATGCTGGATATATTATTGGGTTTTGCAGTGTTCAGGGTGCTTGAGATGTTTATGTATATAAGCTTGTGCTGAATAACAATGTGTCCTAAAAGATGGATATTATTCTAAAGCTTAAGTTAGTTTAAATGTGATTGCTCGTATAGCCTCGACGTTTATCCCTATCCACAGGCCTGAAGCCACCCCGCCCCACCCTGCCCCGCCCAAACTTTCTACACTGTCTCCAAGGAATTAAGAACTGACAGTTTGCGAATTAGGATCATTCAGAGACTACTTGCGTACCTCTCTGAACACA
>JAVTVY010035907.1:0-16434 GCA_036873755.1 Hanleya hanleyi
TACTATAGCAACTCCAAACAAGCTCTCAGATTGAGATTACTCCGCCAATACAAACCTTCTTCTATCACTGTAATAGCCTCATTATTCATTAACAAAATATCCCCGATTCACTGATAACGAGTTTATGTTGTTGATTTTTGTTTGAGTTTCGCATGAATATAGTCCATGCGTATGGAACTGCCGTAGTGTGTGATGCAATGGATGCTATTACTAACTGTGTATGGGTGACAGCTTGTTAGGCGATCATATGTCGACTGTACAACTTTGTCGCTGAACGAAAACCAAAGCGCCGTGTTCCAGTTAATTGTTCTAGATGGGCTATAAAGGTACATGTTATGGCAGCCTTTCCGGTATTTCAAGCTAGTTAACGAATAAAACAACGGTTTGTCACTCACTCCCCCTAAATGACTGTGCTGTATGGAAGGTCCCCTATTCTCATCGAGAATTGACCAATCGAAACGTCAGCTTCGCCAGTAGACTGTTTCAATCAGCTCCGGAGACACCGAAAAGTTGTCTAATTTTCTTCGGAACTGTGCTAGTGCATTCGACTGCGGTCAGGGGTCAGTTGGACCCCTGTGATGAGGGTGATACTTTGGTCGAGCGACCGGCATCAAAAAAGAGATAAAATAGGATATACCCCTCCCCAGAGAAGAACAAGACAAACTGATTTTAATTGATAGTCCAATATATAGTGATTATGAGTTACCGGTGATGGTGACCAATTTAATTTTTAGCCTTGTTTTTCATGTTCACCATGGTAGAAATGGCAAAAAAAGATGGGGGTTTTGGATGAAAATGAATTCTTCATCGGAACACATGTGAGAGATAAAACTGTCTCAGTGTATAGTTGATCAATTCTAGTTAATCTCAGTCTATTTCTACAATCTAGAGCAGAGTATCATGGTAATTCAAGAAATCGGCCACATCAGATATGTCGTAATTTTTACATTTTTCTGTTTATTTCATCTAATTTTGCGCATGCCTTGAAACGGTGGTATATACAATGGAAAACAGCTTGTAGTACATGTTTGTAATATAGATTGCTTCTCTATGGTAACAAAATTCTTCTCTGCGAATACATATATGCATTAATAAGAAGGATAATGAATCAGATTGTAAATTAATCATTTAATATGTAATTCTACATAGAGGTCTGTAGTATGCTCTGACAGAGCAATTTCTCTGCACGTCATGTATGGGAAAGAAACATCACCATTGGAAATTGTATAAGCTGGCGCATTATTATTCAGTGTTGACCTATTTATTTCGAATATTGTTCGAATATGAATCAATTTATATGAGATATATATATATGCCCAGGTATATAATGCGCATTAAAATACATTCTTTAAGTGTACTTTAAGAATTCACTATGTTCCTCTGTGTAACAGAATGGGAGAAATTCTGTATTGATAACAATTATATGACAGCGTCTAGACTTGAATTTTGTTGTGCAATGTTTCGGCAGAGCCACGAAGAAAACACTTGGACCGTTGCTGTTTATCACCTATAGCAACGACAATTTGGCCTGTAGAATGCGCCTCTATGCAGACGGCATATGTCTATACAAAGAAATAAACGACAATACTCACTCGGGAGGAATGTATTAGAAGCTCCACCCTGTGAAATTTAACATGGTATACAATCTCTGAAAAGCTGACATGGGATAAACACATAGAATATGTCAGTAAAAAGTAAAATCGGTTGTTAGGTATGTTGCGAAATTTTTTTACCTCAGAAAATACCTCAGATTGGCCTACCAATCTTTTATATGATCCACTTTAGAATATGGATCGACTGTGTGTTCTTTATCAAAATAAATCTGAACAACTTAGAAAATATACAAAAAAGAGCGGCCAAACGCCTAACTGGTAATTACAACACTGATTGTGATAGATTGTTACAAAAGAGTGGGCTACACTAAAGCAGAGAACAACCAATGCTATAGACTAGTCAGTTGTTATAAGATGTTCCATGGCTTTATAGACATAAAATGTTCACATTTCTATTTCTTCTCACTGGCACCTGTTACATCGAACCGCACGTACCACCCTTTTATTTTCTTGATGTTGTTATTTTACACATGTATACCTTAGTACATTATTTATCTTATCGGGGTGTCTACCAGCCCAGTTGCCAGTTCACTCTTCGCACCCTAGCGGTGGATCGTGGAACTAACGGTACCATCATGTAAGTTTATGTGTACCAAGTGTGGTGGCTCTAATCCACTTGCAAGGGTGTCTACCAGCCCAGTTACTTATTTCTGATGCCAGCTCATATCTCTTGATATTGTTATTTTACACATGTATATCTTAGCACATTATTAGTCTTATGTTCATGCTACACCTGATGATATCATCTGTATTTTTAAAATTATTTATCTTATCTTCCTTATTTATCAGCTACATATGATAGTATTTTAACTATCTTTTGTGTATACTATATGTACCTTTGTTTTCATTTACATTTCAACTGTTTTTATTATATTGTGAAAATATGCTGTTATCTTCATGAATGTATTTGTATATACTGTTGAAGAGGGGGGGGGGACTTTGATGGGCTCAGATCCATTTAACTCATGTCAAAATCACTAAGTTAATAAATAAACAAATTAATATCCCCTATTCACTCGAAACCCGTTATTTTGTTAATTTGAAACTAGACACACTCGAAATCAGCAATATATACTATAATGTGACTATATTGTTGTTTCAGTTTTGTTCTTAAAAGGAAAAAAAACTGTTGTTCCAAGCCGATGGTTTGTCACAGATCCACACCTCTGGTTCCGATTGTCAGTATTTCCGCTAACCTCTTTCTAGGAAAGCGTAAGTCGCGACATGGTTATAGTTTTCAGTTGTTCTTAAAACAAAAATTACTGTTCCTTTTTCTATGATTACAGATTACAGAAATGAACTTATTTTTTTATCTATCAGCCCAAAGAATGGTGGCTATGTAATAGTTTCTAAATGACAAAAAATATCTCCCTAGTTTAAAATTAATATACTCTACATAGAGAGAGAGCGTGAGAGAGAGAAAGACAGAGAGGGAGCGTTCGGATTTGATGCATTGGGCGAGGTATCTGCCTTCGGGAAGTTAGCAAAAATAGGTACACAGCGAATTAACTTGAGAACAATCGCACCCCACTAAATAATATAGGCATGGAACTCACACAAATCACAATTCCAGTTACTTGCCGTTGTCGGGATTATATTTTGGGCTGGCACATGTGTATTCGATAAGCGATGCCAACGCATGGTACACGCACATCAATCTGATCGTCTGGGAAGCTAAGAAACGGTCAAATCAACGGTAACGAAACACTGCTTATTGAGACGGAGACATCCTTCGAGATTATCGGTAATTTTTTTTATCCATCTAGAAAACTGGAACATTTCAATCGAAACAGAATCAGGACAAAACCGGGACACGCCACCAGGGCTTCTGCCCTCCCGGTTTCAGCCGACAAATTTCTTGGGACTTCTCGAAGTGCATCGATTAATTGAACGAGACTCTTTGTTTTATTCTGCTTCTGAATTGTTGTGCATCGTGCCCATGGTAGTTGAACTTCTCTAAACAAATACCTCCGCCCCATCCATGCCAGGGCCCTGAAGTGTCTACCAGCCCAGTTTACTTATTGAGATTTTAGTTAGCCATTCGCCGCCTTGCGACGGATCGTGGAACTAATGGTACCATCATGCAGGTATTATCTCCTAGGTTAAGTGTACCAAGATTGGTGGCTCTTGGCGACCCATTCGGACGTCAGTTTCACGTCGCACCCACCAGTTGGACGCTCCCCCACGAGAGCTTCACATTGATGCCTCACTCATTCGGACAAAGAGTGGCCCACCTCGACCCCAAAACGTCCCTTCCATTGCCCTTTTCCCACAATTCCGTCTGCGCATGCACAAAATGTTAAAAACGGACGACACACTAGTCCAGTCGGATGGACCATCACGAATGCTTCACGATGACACATCATACGGCCCAATCGGACCAATATGGGTCCGCTTAGACCCCAAAACGTCCATTCTAATACACTTTCTCTACTGCACATGCGCAGAATGACGTCAGTCCCACGTCACACTCATCCAGTCGTATGCTCCCTCACGAGTGCTCCACACTGATGCCTGACTCGACCCAATCGGACCACTAGGGGTCCACCTCAACCGCAAAACGTCCACCCCTACTTGCCCAGTGCGCATGCGCACAGACTTTTTAAAAAAAATCACCGCTTAGCTTCGAGACCCAGCCCATCGTGTTCTACGTGGTGAGACGAAAAAAGATTCCACAACCCATACCGCAAATGAGCATGTGTGGGTTTCCCATTAGGTTAAACATTGCATACCGCACATGTCCAGCGTGGGTTCCCGATTGGACTGCCCTCTGGTAGATATATTTTCAACCTTGCCTAGTATGGGGTGACTCGTGGCGTAGTGGATAACGTGTCTGCTTCTGGAGAGAGCAACCAGGGTTCGAGTCCCGCTGGGACCCTTTCTCTTCTTCCACTGTATGGCTATGAAGAGGGTTCCCCACTTGCCATTTATGCTAGGCACAGTACTGGCGATATTGTTGGGGACCCTGTTCCATGCATTCCATTGATGCTTTGGCATTTAAGACTTAATGACCCTTATATTCTCCCGGAGATGGCCGGACATTGCCGGAGATGATCGGGCATTCCCGGAGATTCCCGGAGAATCTCCCCCGCGTATTTGAAGTCCCGGGACTACTTTCTGTCCGCGGAAGCTTCTCCCCGCAACTGCATCACCGCCGGACCGCATCAGGTGGCATGTCACTGTTTCGTACTAAAAACGAGGGAGTTTCCCATTGGTGTATGGGTCACCCAGTGGGATTCCCCCCAGAACAGACATGTAAAATTGAAAATGCCATTTTTTTAGATTGTGTTGATATAAATTCAGCCTAAAGATTGATAGAAAATCAGAATGGATGAATTTAGGAAAAAAATATGGAATTTAGTGATAAATTGATGACGACATCATGCACATGGGAACGACGGTATCCTATAGGTGCCATTTTTGTCACTTTAGCAGACGACTTATTACACTGAAAACGAGCTGGCGATGGGTATATAATTCCCACTTTTTTTAAAGCTACTGGAGTTACTTGACAGAGTCGTAGTGAATATAAACATCTCATTTGCGTAGTGGATACCTCAGCCGTCAGGAGAACTTGGTGTATATTGTCGAAAATCATATCACATTTGGATGTTGTTGTTGTTGTGGAAATGACAGGTCAGTCATGCAAAATTTTTTTTCGAACGTTCTATGTTTTGGCATGAAAATGTTCCTGAGATAGATACATTCATTTTGATATATGATATATGAACAGTTTTTGGTGTTTAGAGTGGTATCACAGCGAGGCACCAAACATAGGGCTAAACACAGCAATCTTGTAAGACATTATACTACATAGCACCCATCATCGCGGAGAACCGCTTCACCGCGGAGGGATACATGCCCCCAGGGGTCACTTCCGGTCACGTGACGGAACTATAGTGACCTTGACCTCTGAGATCACGTCAGCACCACGTGACATCACAAAAGTAAGTCAATAGGGTCACAGATCATCTTTATCTACTACATGGTGGTGGTGGGGGGTGGATAATGTAAAACTAGGACTACATGTGATGTTCGAAGACTTCAAAGGCCGAGTGAACAAATGGAAAGTGAATTGCTTTTTTAATGAAAATATGAAAGACAATTCAGATCAATGATTGAAGTCTTATGGAGTACAAACGCCATTTGTTTAGAATATGTCTAGTGTATTTATGAAAAAGAGCACGCATCCTAGTATTATATCGCCCTCAACCAGGACATACGTTCTGATGCGCAGACGGACAAATTTTCGCTTACGATTTTTTTCGCCAAATTTTAATACGACATTTCATGTGGGGAAAATGTCGCGTAGGGGATAGTGTATTGTGGGGATAAGATCACGGATTCGGATATACACCATGCACATTTGCATTCAGTCGCCGCAGTCAACCATATTGGGGTTGAAAAAAAACGCTTTTTCTAAATTTACCAATAAACTAACATCACATATTAGACAAATAGACTTGATCTAATGTATGAAGATTTTTTTATACTAAAATGGTATCAGCTAAAGGAGAAGTTTGGGTTGTAGACTGCACATGCGCACTCGGGAGTAAAGCGAAAATCCCAATTTCGGATGAGTAGAGGGGACCCGTATACACTACCTCATAAAGGCGGAGGGTCATATTGAAGCTCTTGGTGTGACGTCATACAACCCTCATTTACAACCCACATTTCCTTTTCCACATTCCCTCCTCCACAAATCCTCAGAGATTTACGCTTTGTAAACTGACGCAGTGGGGCGTGCAGTTCCTTTGTCAGCTTCAGTAGACTAACTTTTATTCCTATTCTTCAACGTGGACCGTACAGTACTAACGATATACGACATGCTTTCAAAAGTTGACAAAATATGATTTAGGCTAAATTCTTAGAACGGTAAATCGTGCATATTTTTTTTTTTTATATTATTATTTATACCTGTTATTGTGATTGTACGGTCTCTGATTTAAAATGTAATGCACCCGAAATCACAGGAATATCATTGTCTAAACATTCTCTTGTAGGAGCTACTGCATTCTATTGTTCCATTTGGACATGGCTGATATAAAGATACAGATATCAGGGCATGGTTGAAAATTGGGCACTTCGCCCATTCGGATTTAATTTATTTTGGCTTGCATAACTTGTTAAACATGCCGATAAGTGGCCGTCATCTTAGCTTATCCGATAGACAAATAATATATTCCCGTTTATCTTTTAGACACGAGATTGTATCTTGGGAAGACGGTTGCATGGGGGATTAATAACTGCAAAAGTCGCCGGCTGTATGCAGGCCCGACCTGTCTGTCAATCAGGATTCTAATCATATTATGTTTATCAGGCTTACTTATTTGTCAACCAATCACAACGTACATACCTTTTCGCCTAGACAATAGTACGAATGACCTGCATGGGTCATAACCATGCATACAGTGTACAACTGGAATCAGTTCACTAACTTTGCTTGTAGGAAAAGTATAGGCAAGAAAAATTTCTCGCGTTTGGACACGTTGGAGTGAGGAAACGGCATGCTGTTGGATTTTTTCAGAAATAGTCAAATGGGATCTGTCGTGGCTGTGTGAGCACGAAATCAGTGATACTACATATCTAGTTCATGTTTCATATGGGTCCCAAAAGAGCACAGAGATTGAAATATGTGTAAATTTCATCAAGGAGACAACTTAAACATTTGTATTCAATTTCTTCGCCACCCAGAGTGTGGGATACTCGGATATGGATAGTAAATTAGGCCGCATTTGTGACTAATTTGAGACAAGGCATTTGATGCAGTATGTTTTATTTCTTTTGTATTTTTCTGTAAATTATATAACGTTGGAATGTGTAATAATATGATGTTATGTATATTACCATCGAATCACGTAGCTTATTTTATTCGTTGTAATATATTACACGGATTCCTCGTTTCCATCGTATGCTGCAGGGTGACTCCTGAAACGACGAAGTGGAAATCGCCAAGAAGTGGAGCTTTCTAACCAATTCATTGTGGTTGTTATTGTATGAAATACGCAAAGGAACCCCACACAGTTTCCCTTGCACTTGTCGTGTTATACCACGTATCACACACTCACACTATCCACGAGAGCGTGTTGTTTGATCTGAATTAAAATATGTACCCTACCCCCGGTACACAATAAAGCCATAGCACATTTCCAAATTTGCATTATTTTGCAAAATGAAATATTAATATTGACAACATTCAAAGGAATTTAAAATGTTGGTAAATGAAAATATTTCCAATATGTTTGCAGCACAGTCATTCCGTAACATATGCATATATTTGCAATATATACCAAACTGGTTGCAAAAGTTCAGTTCTGCCATATATTTGCTGACCATATAACACAAAACAGCATACCCGTATAATCATCAGTGAAAGGGTCAGACTGAATAATCGCTTTCGGCGAAATATGCATATATTTATCAGACGGTGAAATAACATAGAATGCTTCATTTGGTTTCCTTTACATTCTGGATAAAATTAGATGAAATCTTAATATTTGCCGTGTATCAGAATTACCATTTCATGATGTCAAATCTTAATATTTGCCATATAAAAGAATTACCTTCTTATGGGGTTTAAGATCATAATGAGCAAGTATCAGACATACCTCTTGGAGGAAGTCGATTGATGGAACTTCGACATTGCATTTCAGTGATAGGGTAAATTTAAATAAATATCCATATATACGAATGCTTTGTCATACCTCTTGAATGTAGTCCAACAATATTATCTGATTAATATTTAAGGCAGTCTTGCCATGAATGGTTATTTTACATTCCATGCTGTATGGAAAATAAGTTGATATTAAAATATTCTGCTCTGTGACCATGCTATTTTGGATATATGAAATATAGGATGGCATATATATAACATATACCCCGTAAATGTATTTGTCATCTTGGCCTCTCCAAGCTGCAATATACGGGTCATACGCTATGAAATACAAACATCCACACTAGAGGGCATCTATGTGAATCAATGCAAATAGTGGCCTTTCCCATTGATAAGCAATACATTTACCCAGTACGTGAAATCCGCCTTTTTGTGAAGTGCACGGGGATGTGTCTACATAATACGTAGATTAGTAAACATTTCGACTGATCTTGTTTTTCATTCGGGGAATGTTCATCAAGCTTTTGACAAAAGAAACTTGCTTTCATCCTCTTCCATAGTTTGCCTAACTTTTCATGGCACGTAACATGGACAGCGTTAATTTTGGACGGTTTCAATCGCCTACGCACAATCTTATCAGTGTCATATATATAGTTGTTCGACCTTTTTCGATATATTCAAATTAAAATTATATATAATTATATATTCGATTTATATAAATGTCTGTGAATACATGCGAATATGCGAATACACGGGAAATTGTTTGTGAACAAGCGGCAATATATTCTTGCATGAAATGCAGCTTTTTCTGAGGGCAGTATGTCTATACGTATATACACTCAAGGCTTCGAAAAATCTGACGAATCGACGGCCGTGGATTCGCGAATCCAAGGCCGCCTATTCAAAACTGGAATTGGACATCGGTGAATATGTGGCCGTGCATTCGCGAATGCACGGCCACATATTCACGCATGATTTTGAATATGAATCGAATCTGAATCCGTTGCTAACTTTACCAACATTGGAAAAGTAATGTTCGTTGTGAGCAGGCTATCCATGAATTTGATATAAAGACTATATAATTTGAGGATAAAAAGAGCTCGATCCACCGCTCAACATGTGCTGATACAAACTAATCCTGCTGTATGGTGTTGTGTAAACACTAGATCTTTGAGCTCCGTGATGTACACTTGGCCAAGAATTTTATTCTGTTCTTTATCTTATTTATTCTGCCAATTGGACCTGTGTAACATTACATCAGATACACTATCTCACGGAAATGTAACATACTAACAGTGATTATATAAATATATAAGTTACTCTGTCTATCTACACGTATAGAATAAAATGTTGGTAAATAACTTCATCTCCAGACATGGTTCGTCTGACAATAGTACGGAGTATACAGACATGCATACAATACAATACATTTTACAAAAAATTGGCAAGCTCGACATACTTTGTACTGCACATGAAATGTTTGGTTGGTCGTTTGAGTTGAGTTTTATGGTCGTATCACGTGATTGGAACTGTAGCTATAATCAGTAGATAGATATAATCAGTAGATATATATGATAATAAGTGAGAATAAATGAGATAATAAGTGAGAATAATATGATAATAAGTGAGAATCTAAGTACAGGTTTTTAATCTTGATAATTGCTTCATCCTTGCTAGTATTTTTGACTTCACACAAGTTGATTTTCGTCGTGATTTCACAGCAATATTGTTGAAAGCGACTTAACTCATTTACTCACTCAATAATCAAGTACCGTATATGTAATTCAATATATATATAATTCAACAAAACAGTCCTGAGATGGAACTCTCTAACCACAAAAGGCGCGAAACGACGTCATTACCCATGTGACGTTACACTGAGGTTAGGACAGATAGCCTTAACGTGTGGCATTGGCGTTGCCACATTATTTCATCCACGGAGTTTTACAAGTGTTGACTTCTGTTTGCAAACTTCTATTTAACTGTGAGACAATAATATCTTGAAAAAGTTTGAAAGTCACAATAATATTTCATTGGAACCACTGATGATTTTGCAATAATAGAGAAGAAAAGCAACTCCGAGTATTGTCATCCCTACTCGGATTTGCTTTTCTTCTCTACAATGATACTTCTTTTCCGATTTTTGCGGTATAGCCTATGTTAAAGCATTGCTCGGGTTGCAGTCCATTGTGGAGCCACGGCATCTGAAATTAAACAGTAGGCTGATTCCTTATATGCTAAACAGCAACCGTGTTTTGAGAGAACCCCCATAGAACTACATTTTCTGAAAGAGTAGGCTCTTGCCATGAAGCCGAGACAGATGTAAGCATCGATGACCGAAATCGGGTTCCCCATAAGCCCCACTGAACTTGCCCCAAAGTTCAGGAAAATCCTCTAAATTTGGTCCAAATATATCCTCTCCCCATCACAGAAAAAATTTGACAATCGATTGTCATGAAACCCACCGACACTGTGCCCAGTCGAAGGATCAACAAAAATTAGCAAAGAAAATAGGGGGTCGACCAGGCCGTTTTCAAACTCATTTTCCCATTGCGAAGTATACCATGTGCTCGCACGCTTAAAAAGGCCCCAATTTACAGCCACACTTTCGCACTTCCATTTACATAGTGAGGCATAGGCCAATCTATCAGGCAAAATACCATGCACTGATTTGAAGCAAATCAACCAGTCAACTGAATGATATTACAAATATTACAGTGAAACCTGATAACTCCGACCACTGGAAACACCAGAACCTTGTCAACACCGACCAAACTCTCCGGTCCACTTTTTCTCCAATGTTAATTGCCTATACCAAGACCCTGAATACACCGGAACCTGTCCCCATCGGAACCGACCGTGTTTTTAAATGCAAACCTATCTAAACAATGTTAATTGGCCCTGAAAACACCGACGCTGCATGCTATCCGACCGACTGACAACTCACGCACCAGGAGGTCGGTCGGCCGTCGACTCGGCTATAATCCGCTTAGAACATTCAGCACGCCCAAACATGTAGCAGTCAATTACACGAGGTGTTTGTTTGTCTTTGTCTTTCTTCCGTTAACTCACTATTGTCTGTCCTACTCAATGCCCTCTCACTGACATGAGTAAAAAGACTGGCTTCGTCAAGTGACAATAAAAGCTGATTTCAAACAGTTAGATTTCATAACTTCACCGATATTGAATCAAACAACCATGTCCGGACAATCAGCTAAACGCCGCCGAGTAGAACTTTCTCTCGCCGAAAAGGTCAAGCTAATTAAGGCCTATGATAAGTCGTATCCAAAACCGACACAGACAGAATTGGGTAACACCTTCTCTATCGGTCGATCAACTGTCAGTGACATTTTAAAAAATAGACAGTCTTTCCTGGACCAATATGAGAAGAACGCTAGCGGTGATAAGAAACGGTTCAACAATTCCTGTAAATACGACGAGCTGAACGAGTTGGTTTGGCGGTGGTTTGAACAGGCCAGAGCAAAATTCATTCCCATTTCTGGTCCCGTCATCCAGGAGAAGGCCCTGAGTTATGCGACACAACTAGAGATACCGGATTTCAAGGCTTTAAATGGATGGCTGGAAAGCTGGCGTCGTCGATTCTCCATCAAGGCCTTCAAAGTGTGCGGGGAAAGTGCCAGCGTCGATCAAATGGAGGTCGAAGACTTCAGGCAGCGTATTCCAGACCTCGTGGCCGTTTATTCCCCGTCAGACATATTTAACTGTGGCGAGACTGGTTTGTTTTTCCGTGCAATGCCGGACAAGACACTCGGAAGAAAAGGGGAGAGTACAAGTGATGTAAAAATCCCCAAACAACGACTGACAGTGATGTTTGCATGCAGTGCTACTGGCGAGAAACTGAAACCACTTGTGATTGGCAAAGCTAAGAATCCGAGGTGTTTTAAGAATGTGGGCATTTCCAAACTGCCGGTAACCTGGTATGCCAGCAAGAAAGCCTGGATGAACACAGAGTTTTTCACTGAGTGGGTTAACAAGTGTAAATTCTCTCATGAGACGACAAAAGAGAAAAATCCTTCTCTTCCTAGACAACGCCACTTCCCACGATAACATTGTTCTCAGCCACGTCACTCTGAAATTCCTCCCAGCGAATACAACTTCAGTTCTGCAGCCATTGGACCAGGGGATTATCCGTGCATTTAAAGCTCGTTATAGGAAGCATCTCCTTCGAAGTCTGCTGGCCAAAATTGACCTGGCCGAATCAGCACAAACATTAATCAAGCAGATTACGGTATTGGATGCGGTTAATTGGATTAATAACCTCGCCTGGGAAGAAACATCGACGTCCACCATTGTGAAGTGTTTTAAAATGGGCGGATTTCCAACTGAGCTGACCACGACCGCTGAGATAGAGGACCCAGAGGACGATATCCCGCTAGCCGAGTTAGTTCTCGATGATCTGCCGTTAGCTGTCTTGGCCCGCCAATTAGCCCTCCCAGTGCTCTCGGCTACCAACATAATTGACGTGGACAACGCCGCAGATACCGAGGCGACCTACGGCGAAGACTGGGAAGCAGATTTGTTGAGTGAAATCAACCAGCCTACAGATGAGAATGATGATGATGACGATTCAGATGAGTTGGTTCATCCAGGGGCGTCGATGAATGATATCGATGTGCTGGCGTCCCTCGAACACCTTAAGCACTTCGCCATTGCCAAAGACCCGCGCTACCTTGCGCAAATCCAGGCCATGACGAGCATAACAGAGGATATGATCGTGAAGGAGCAGAGCAAGAAAGAGCAATCCACGCTCGATAGGTTTTTCACTAAATATTAAAGTGCTACAACTGACAATTATTACATGTATTCAAATATTTAAGTTCATTATATTATTATATTGGCGTATTTATATATTTCGCATTGTGCTGACTTGAGTGCTATAGACCAGACACCTTACGTGACCTACATTGTACCGCAGTTGCGTCATCTTATACACTTTCCTTCATAACATCTTATATATATTTTCATCATAAATGTGCATTGTAAATATAAACGATCAACATCATTTATAGTATTGCATATAATTTATTTATTTTGTGTGTCGAATAGAAAGTATTGTAGCACAGTCCTCGTATTAGCCTACTTCCTTCCTTCAGCGTTGTTGTTGTTGTTGTCGTCTCTCAGCCAGACGCCAAAATCATCAACCCTGAGAAAACCGACACACTGTCAAAACCGATATATTTCTTCGGTCCCGTGCAAGGTCGGTGTATCCAGGTTTCACTGTAACAATAAACAAACAAAAATTCTCATGAGGTCAAACCTGGTGGAACATTAATTTCAAAGATTTTGAGGGGGACCAAAAATCCGCAACTATAGACTACCCCCTCGGTGCCTAACCTTGGCCCGACGTCACGTGGGCAATGACGTCGTTTCGAGCCTTTCATGGCTAAAGAGTTCTATCTCGGGGCTGTGCTATTACAAGCTTTTATTCAGCCGTCGTCCATAAGAATTTGAGCGTCCATAATCCAAATACCTATTTCATATAACAGCATTAGCGCCAAATTTAAAAAGACAATCATAGTATACATAACCATAAGCTAGTTTCCTGAAATGGAGAAGCGGCCAACAGTTTTCAGTGATGTCGGCAGGACATCACGATGTTCTAAAAATATCAAATCCTTATTCGTTATAAAGTCGTCATCTAGAGAATGATGTGCCTCAGTCACGCTTTGATTGTGACTGTTCATATGAACACCATGGGATCATGAGGTACATGGGTTCTTATGGCCCATAGCCCCGGGTTAATCGGAAGTATACACAACTTACGAAACGTAACTTCATAGATCTTGCACGCTAAGCTCGTATTTTGCTTTCAGCGTGCGATATGTATCGCCAAATTTAATAAACTTTGAGTGGAGGCGCTTGATCGTATAGCCCTGTTTTATAACTTTCTGCAATACTGTTTTGTGACGTTGATTAAAATAGTCACATTAAACACAGGATCTAGCAAATGTGATTTGTATACGCCATAGGCAGATCCTACTGGAATATTGCTGTCCAGAAAGAGATAGCTAGTTTACCATGTCGAAATTGTTATCTCTTTTGTCACAAAGTCGACAACGGAGAAGGACCGCTTCATTTTTATAGAGATATAGGTCTAAATATGATGTGCCGTTAAGGTTATCTGTAGTTTCCTTCAAATCTAGTGAAGGTGGATATATATCCTTCAAAGCCGAGATGTCAGCTTGGTCGGTCCGCTTGCAGAGCAGTTAAAGTTGTGCTTGATGTGAAAATTCGGTTAGGGAAACATGCACCTTTTCCTGCCAAGTCATGTACCTGATGTGAGCTCTCGCCTGTACAAATGCCGGTGGGATAATGAAAACAGAAGCGGAGCGGAGTTGGCGGTAGAGAAGGGTCCGGATATAATCTATGTTTTAGTTTTCGTTGACAGATTACATTCTGTTAAGAAGCCTTTTTCGATATAATAAAAGATATATTATTAGCAAATAAAATGTAACGAGAGATCCTGAAGGATCTTAGCGCCCACCATTGTCCGATAATTGTAAGATAATGACAAGAGGATCTTTTTGTCCATTGTTACTAAGAACAAACGATTGATTTGTAATTTTGTTTAAGGAGTTTCAAGATTTCTAGAAACTGTACTTATGTCAGTTGTAATAGTACAAGAGAAAAGAGCAACGTTAGTCTGAAAGTGAATGTCCAGAGAATCATTCCTCTTCGTTGTGTAGTATTTTTTTTTGCACGTGTCATCATTGGGTACTGGAAGCGAAGACAAATGTCTTTGACCCTTTGGCATGAGCTATGAAACATACTTAAGATTTTATAATTAGGAACGAATGCTAATTCTGTTCTGTTTACTGGGCTAGTTTGATATATCTCTTTTAAGAAACCATGCTCGAAAATAGTAACATGGTACAACACTTAATACTGAAGGGATCCCCGCAGTAATGTTGAAACTTCGAAAGTGTCTGAATCCTGATTATCTCCCTGGGATCGAAACACGCAGTAGTCTAAAGTTGTCGAGTTGTAACGTTGTGTCACAAGAGTGACGTCCCTTCATGTAGCCGACCCGTCGGCAGACGAAACAGTTCACTGGACTCAGAAAACTGATTTAAAATTTGAAGAAATACATTCCGAATTATTTGAACTCCTTGATATGGAAGGTGAAGGTATGGATATTCTCTATAGTCACTATATAGAATATGTCCCACTGTTTGATCCGCCGACTCGTGTGATGCAACGTCACAACTCGGGAATACCGTATTACATGTAATTTTAAGCGTAACTTGGATTTTCGAATCGGACCAAAAAAGGCATCTTGCACAACTAGGCCCCATGTGGGACCTGTGTACCAAATTTCAGAAAGAATCCATGAACTAGTTTCTGAGAATTGACGATAACAATGTTTCAAGGGAAAATTCAAGATGGTCACCTGGCGGCCATATCAGATTTTCGAATCGGACCAAAAAAAGGTATCTTGCACAACTGGACCACAAGGGGAAACTGTGTACCAAATTTGAGGAAGATCCATGCTGTATTTCTTGAGAAATCACGATAAAGTTTCATGGGAAATCATGGGAACATGTGTACAAAATTTGAGAAAGATCCATGCAGTAGTTCATTAGAAATCGCGATAACAATGTTTCATGGGGAAATCGAACATGGCCGCCTTGTGGCCATATTGGATTTCCGAATCAGACCAGAAAAGGTATCTTGCACAACTGGACCACAAGGGGAACAAAGAACAAAGAATTTGACAAAGATCCATGGAGTATTTCCTGAGAAATGACAATAACAAAGTCTCATAGGGAAATCCAAGATGGCTGCCTGGTGGCCATATTGGATTTTCGAATCGGACAAGAGAAGGCATCTTGCACAACTAGACCCCAAGGGGAACCAAGGGGTATACCAAATTTGAGAAAGATCCATGCAGTAGGTCCTGAGAAATCGCGATAACAAGGCTTCATGGGGAAATCCAAGATGGCTGCCTTGTGGCTATATTGGATTTTCGAATCGGACCAGAAAAGGTATTTTGCACAACTAGACCCCACGGGGAACCTGTGTATCAAATTTGAGAAAGATCCATGAAGTAGTTCCTGAGAAATCGCGATAACAAGGTTTCATGAGTAAATCCAAGATGGGCGCCTGGTGGCCATATTGGATTTTCGAATCAGACCGCAAAAGGTATTTTGCACAACTAGATCCCAAGGGGAACCTATGTACCAACTT
>JAVTVY010035908.1:0-17407 GCA_036873755.1 Hanleya hanleyi
GGACATGTTTTTCAATTGGCGAACAGTATGTTGTCACCCATGATAAAACTGTTTTTCTATACATTTTTCTTCAATGTGGTAATCCTATTCCAAAGTTTAAGTTTTGGGGAATATTTGACTATGTTTTGCATTAATTATCAAATCAAAAGTTTGTGCATAAATTCTTGGATGTCTTACCAGAAACAAAATACTTTTATTATCCTAAGGGCATACTCTAATTTGCAAGAGTTTTCCAATGTCGGTAAACCAATAACTCTCCTTGTTGAGTGCCTTAATAGATCAAAATAATGCAGACACTTTTCTCGGAAACCCAATATTAGTGAGCATAAATTTTAAATTGGAGTTCATGAAGGATATTGTATGAGAAGAAACCATCCAAAGCAAATTTATGCTGAGGGAATGAATCCTATGTAAACCTTGAGTTTCCTTCTGTTGGTGAGCTGCTATTTCTGCTCGCAATCTTTGTTCCTTTGCTTTGTAGATTTTTATTTGAGCATCATCTTCTGTCACTGTAGATACCTCTCTAGTCCTGCAAACGTCAGTGTGTGCCTACGAGATAACGGAATATATCTACATGTATGATCAGTATCAATATTTGCATATGTGGGCGATTTCACATTCACGCAAGTAACATTTGTGACAGTTACTTTGAAGTTTGCTCACTCAGACATATATGAATAAGTGAGTGAGTGAGTGAATAGGGTTTAACATCGCTTTCAACCTTTTTTCAGCTATATCACGACGGGGAAAGAAAGGAAGGGGAGGGGGAGGGGCGGGGGTACCTACTTGTAACAGAGCATATATGAAGGAACACACCATAGAACTATAACCTCAAGTATATTGGATTAGTATCCTACCTTCTATATGGGATGTGTTGCAACTCCTATGATTCACTTTATTAGTTCACAGAGCTAGATTTGTACTCTGTCACATTAGTAACTTTGTGACTTACTTACGTGACAGAGTAAAATCAAGAACTAATAAAGTGAATGAAAGGAATTGTAAAATGTCTCATACAGAGAGTAGGATACTAGTTGAATATGCTTACGATGTTTCACCAGTATAGTGAATGCTTTTCTTCTTATCTGAACGAGTGAGTAAACTTCAAGGTACCGGTCACAAATGTTACTTTCGCGACGTGAAATCCCTCATGTACATCTGCAGTTCATTCTCTTATGTTTCAATCACAGGGGATGCAATGGCGAGCATCTAACATGTAACGTTTGCATGCATTTAACTTTGCTTTTTTTTTGCGAGTTGCAATATTCAAAAAGTTTACATGCAGGTGATTGAAATGTCAGATTCAGGCAACCCTGGCACCTCACAAAAGGCAACAACAATGCCAAATATATGACCAAATGCCATGGATTTTGGAATGATTTAAATCGTTCAATAAATTTCACTATTACAGAGAACAATGAAAGCATCCAAGGCTGCTAAAAAACAGGGAAGGAATTGGTCCTGTTCAATATATTTCTGATGTGTCTCTCGTTGCATACGTGATGTGAATTTGTGAAGCTTAGCTCTAATTATTGAAGATACTTCAGCAATACTGTAAAGAAAGTCTAGGCAAATGAGAGTTGCATATGTGGTACCAGTGGACGATGGAAACAATTTTGTTGAGGCGTCAACTGTTATCACAATTGTTTGACAACCCAATGAAATTACCTTTCCCCGATAAAGAACACAACACCGAAGATTAAAAAATTGTATATTATCTGAACTAAACAAGATAACATTTTGGTAGTAACCCTACAATATTGCAGAGGTCGGTGTCCGCATCATAGTGAACATTGTTGCCCAGGAAGCAGATCGGCTTTCATTCATGGTTTATGTATTCATGCACACAGCAACCTGCAGCCAAAGCTCAATGACATTGTTATTGTAGACATGTACAAGAATGAAGTCACTGAATCTGATTCATATTCATAATTTATTTGTGTGGCAATTGACAACCAGAAAATAATATAAGTAGCCTATAGGTCTTCTTCAAGATTACACGTATGCCTACCGGTACATCGAATAATTATTTTAAAATCCATTCAGCAATTGCACACAGAAAAAATACCCTTACGTTACTAAAAAATTCAATCACAGACACAGAAAACCATTATTAACATCAAAAAATAAATTTACCTCCACTGCCTGGCCCAAACGGAAAATTATTTTGTCAACTTCAACAGGTCAGAGCAAAGCACTAAGTGGGGTATATATCCAATCTAATTAAAATTAAATCCTAACTGCTTCCCCATTTGGATATGTCGCTGTTAGGATCTAACCGGCTTGCAGTAAGGCGCGTGTTGACCGATCCCGAGAGGTTTTCATAGTGCTTTGAAGGGAACGTAATGACAAGTGCTTTCTGGTTGGCTCAGCCGAAGCACACGCCAAGCTGTGGGGAATCTTCTGATGTTGCCGCCCACCCGCCAGGTTGGCTCCATAATGCGGGGTAGAATTATGGACTCGCCCTTGACGTAACCTTGAGTCCATGAACCTATCCCCCCTGCCCGACTCAAGTAAAGTAGTTAAAATGCGGTTGTGATGTCATAAGACTATTAAATATTCATGAGCTGGGCGCTCCGAACACAAAATTCAATTGAAATCAGTAAGATCCTACATAGCGACATATACGATTGGGGAGCATTGATAGGATATTAATTTATTAAGATTGGGTATATATCCCACCTAAGATATTAAATCAAAGTTTGGATATTGAAATATATCCTAATTGGGATATTTTCACCGATTTTCATACTAAACGGCAATGTCGGATTTCGGCATCAAAACTACCAAAAACAAGATAGAATCTACTTCACAAAACTGACAATACGATTGTATAATTTTGCTGACCTTTTCTCGCCGACATTATTATCTGTGCAATTGCAATTACGTGCAATACTTTTTGATGCTGTTGTTGCAGTATACTTCCCATCAATAACCACTGTTGTATGTCTTTAAACGAACAGAAGAACTACTAGCACAATATGCCAGCTTGAACATATGGAAGTATAAAAAAAATATTCAAATTGCGATATTTTATCCCAATTGGGATATATATCCCAGTTAGTCCTTTTCCCTGACCTGTTCAACGAGCTGTCATTACGGATATGGTAAGAATCAAGAACATTACTTTTGCTGGATGACAAATGATGCAGGACGATAAGATCAGCCAATTTGAAAATTGCAGTAAAAAGGATGCTTTCGCTTGATGAAATAAATCAAGTTTTCCTTGCAAGAAATGTTTTCAAACTTAGCACACAAAACGGCGGCTTTCAGTCATGCCATGTGCATGCTTTCAGTCACGCAGTAGCGCGGAAACTTGCAACATTCATTTATTTGATAATATTAACACGTGTGCGCCGGGAAACAAGTAATTCTGGAAGACGGGAGTATCCCAGCAGCCTTTGCGGCGCTGCCTGACAACAATGGCGTGGGCTAAAGCAACGCATAGCGACGTATTCACTTAGCCCAGGCAGACCGCGATTCTCGCCGTTAAATCGTATTTCCTCGACGTTTGCGGCTGGTAATCATTTGGAGTCGATAATATATTGTTAATAAGGTAACATTTAACGGCTGAAAGGATCAATTGTGTGGTAAAGACTCCAGGAAAGGGTAATAAACAGCTCTTAAATAACCCACAACACTGATCTACAGGGCGCTAACACAGCCGTTAAAATCCTGGGGTTAACACAGCGACAACACCGTCATTGTCGGCATATAGTTCGATGTGTATTCTCACTGTTGATATCTTCCGAGAGTTCTCGGCATCTCTAGCAGCGAGTTGAGATTTTCCCTTAGTAAATGATGGCATAATCAGTTCAGCAGAACAAATTGATGAAAAGTCTTCCTCCAACGTGAAACCTCTGTCTGCTAAAATCTGGTCAGAGGGCATGTGATATTTCCTATCAATGAAACCGCTTTCACGCACAATCTGTATATCTGAAACCCTCCCACCCCATGCTTTTCCTGTTGCGGAGATGATGTACTTGGGGTTGGTGATACATCCAGCTCTAATCTACGCGTTACCAACTCTGGTAGCACTGCGTCTGTCCAAACAACTTTGAATTTTTCCAACATGGTTTCAATGAATGATTCGTCCCTGTTAACTCTGTAAAATACACAGTCAATTGGTGTCCACACAACAAAGTCTGCATACTGTGCACCACACACAAACATCTGATGCTGAATCTGAGTATAATAAGCGTGACCCGTCTTCAGATGTAGGTCTTCGTTAAGGCAAAAAGATGTCTTGCAGGGCATCACTAAGTTATACTGTTTTCCCTGTGCTTGTACGGGCACTTGATCTCCAGCACTCCCTTCCCATGACAAGAACATTCAATAAGGCCATCAGGGGATGCATCGAGGTATGGGTATGTTGTATATTGATTGACTGTTTATACAGAAAATTTACGGTTATAAGCCACGGATACATACTGCTCCATGCTGATGTTAATCATTTAATAAGTCAATCACTGAATATGGATAATTAACAGCTTTATGGGGGGAAATTAAAACAGATTATCCGTGCTATATGCCGACAATGACGGTGTTGCTGCTGTGTTAACCCCAGGATTTTAACGGCTGTGTTAGCGCCCTGTAGATCAGTGTTGTGGGTTATTTAAGAGCTGTTTATTACCCTTTCCTGGAGTCTTTACCACACAATTGATCCTTTCAGCTGTTAAATGTTACCTTATTAACAATATATTATCGACTCCAAATGATTACCAGCCGCAAACGTCGAGGAAATACGATTTAACGGCGAGAATCGCGGTCTGCCTGGGCTAAGTGAATACGTCGCTATGCGTTGCTTTAGCCCACGCCATTGTTGTCAGGCAGCGCCGCAAAGGCTGCTGGGATACTCCCGTCTTCCAGAATGAATTCAGTGACGGGTATAAAACGTTTTACACACCTCGATCTGTCCGAATGTCACACTCGCACAGTGTCAAAACTCTCCAGTCGACTGATGGAACGAAAACGAAACTGCCTCCTCGTCTCTCCTTTTCAAACTCTCTCACCGGGACTGCACTATAATTTTGGCAGTGCGGTTCAGCCGATCTTAAAACATGACGTCTTTTCGTAAATTCGGTGTATTTCATTGGCTATCAGAACCGAAGATGAAGTGGGCATATTCCGTGACTACGACCTGTGCCATATTGACCAGTTTACAGACAAAACACAATCTTTCGAAGAAAATCTCTCAAGATATCAGCAGAAGTGTTGTCCAGGAAACGCATTCGACATATTCTTCAATATCTGCACCTAGAAACGGCTCGTCGTGAGATTAATTCAGAGAAATTATTCGAAACTAGGTCGAACTACTTCATAGCGCATTCAATAAACGGAGTGACGCGGAACTTTCAGTCATTCTCTCATTTTGCACAGGGGTGTTGTAATGAAAACCATACCGCTTGGATAGATCGCACCTCTGAAATTACCCATAAGCCAGTTCACCTAGCATGGCAAGAAACAGGGAATTTTCCCTGTTTAAAAATAATTGTTAGGAGCTAAACTGATTATTGTCAAGAACCTACAAGTCGTTTCTGTACAAAGAAAGCCATGCCATTCTCAACACTGGGTGTCTACTTATTTATATGCAGGCATATGACTGCCTTCTCAAAACAAAGCTGTAGAATCACCGTTCTTTCCACTTGTTCATGGTCTTGAACCATCCATGCTGCATTAATAGGACAGTCTACAGCAAACTCACGCATTTGCTGATGAAATAACATCGGCGTATCATGTGTTTAATTTTCTGTCAGGGTGGCATACTGGTATTTGAAAGAATAGTCCAATTCTCGCTGAGGTCTAATAATTGAAGCTTTCCTGTACAACACGCAGGTACCAATGCACATTCACAGCTGATGTCTAAGCAGGTATGCTGGTTATTTTATTTGGAGAATGACTTGCTGATTAAACATTCAGTACAAGACTCCAGACATCTTTTGTCTGTCTACAGTGTGGTAATGACCAGACATTTATACATGGCTTTGGTGTTATCCCATTTCTAATGACGGAGGATTTGTAAGGAAGGTTTTTCTTTCGAGATACATACTGCAACATCAGTTTGCATGAAAGTAACATGCAACATCAGTTTGCATGAAACCAAGAATGTTCTTGAGTTACTTGAAGAGTCAGCCTTCAACAATACAATTGACTATGCTGACATAGAAATGTGTCAAAATAAAAAAAAAAAAAAAACGAGAGGGGGAAAAAAAAAATTTGGGCCAATAAAGAGGGTTGATGCAGCACTAAAAAACTGATGCAGTGCTGCCTGTGAAGATAGAAATTAATTTTATTCAGCCTTAGTTGCTACCTTTGTTGGTCTGATGGACTCTTCCAGAAATGCCTATTCCTGCACGTCCACTGATAAATATTGAGGTGATCAAATTGATTAGAACACGGAGTTGACCATTCTGTCAAATTCATGTTCTAGTAATCTCGCCGAATATGGTGAGAATGATTAGAACACGGAGTTGACCATTCTGTCAAATTCATGTCCTAGTAATCTCGCCGAATATGGTGAGAATGATTAGAACACAGAGTTGACCAATCTGTCAAATTCATGTTCTAGTAATCTCGCCCAATATGGTGAGAATGATTAGAACACGGAGTTGACCATTCTGTCAAATTCATGTCCTAGTAATCTCGCCGAATATGGTGAGAATGATTAGAACACAGAGTTGACCAATCTGTCGAATTCATGTTCTAGTAATCTTGCCGAATATGGTGAGAATGATTAGAACACGGAGTTGACCAATCTGTCGAATTCATGTTCTAGTAATCTCGCCGAATATGGTGAGAATGATTAGAACACGGAGTTGACCAATCTGTCAAATTCATGTTCTAGTAATCTCGCCGAATATGGTGAGAATGATTAGAACACGGAGTTGACCAATCTGTCAAATTCATGTTCTAGTAACAGGGTTCGTACACCTTAGGATCCCTTACTGCTTTGAGGTGTACTTGAGGTGTAGTTGAGGTGTACCTGTGAGGTGTACCCTCAGATATTATGAGGTGTATTTGAGGAGTAGATGAGGTGTAGTTGAGGAGTAGATGAGGTGTAGTTGAGTATCGAAATATGCAAATTAGTACACCTCAGTGAGGTGTACACCTCAGTGAGGTGTAGTGAGGTGTACACCTCAGGTGAGGTGTACACCTCAGGTGAGGTGTACCCCTCAGGTGAGGTGTACCCCTCAGGTGAGGTGTACCCCTCAGGTGAGGTGTACCCCTCAGGTGAGGTACTAACTGAGGTGTACTTGAGGCATATCCAATTTTGAAAAATGTATTCATACCTCCATTGAAAATAGGTACCAGGCATATTTGTATTCTCATTTTTTAGTGAACACTGCTCAGTAGATTGATCCCCAACCTCCTCCTACAATATATTTGCTGCAGCATTTTTCGCTACAAAGCCTACAACTAACATATGAGCAGCCAAACTTGAAAGTAGGGGAAGGTGACCGTGTATGTGGGAAAATGGTAGCACCACACTTATAAAGGAGCTTCAACATTGGCTCACAAGTGCCCCAATTGCCACACAGAGGATTCCAATGCAAAAGCATACAAGGGACCAATGTATTTGGGAAGTGACAGTTAACATATCCATTTTGGAAATATATCTGGATGGTCGACAACATATCCACAGGTGCCAAAGTTTGCATGAGATTAACAATAGTTTCTCTGTAAATTATACAACAGTGCCCATTAACTGATTGCTATGATAATTTGAAGAGAAGAATGTTACAGCAGGTTTTAGTTTGATGTATTAGTGTCCTGGTGTCAAAATAATAATAAAAATAAAATAAAAATTGAGTTTACATAACATTTTTCATGTTGTTTAGAAGTTCAGGAGGTGTGCTTGAGGTGTACGTAGGTAATTTAAAAGTGAGGTACATGTTTTTTTGACAAAGTCAATGAGGTGTACTTGAGGTGTAGGTAATTTAAAGTAACATTCATGCCAGAATGATGATCCAGCATAGACATGTAAAGAAAAATTAAATTTAATGCCATGTTCAGCAATATTTTGTCTATTTAGCGAGTATGTATATTTTTTATCATTTAGAAAGTGATCGTATAACAGTATTTTCATTATTTTGGGATACAAAACGAGTAATTAGCGAGTATGAATAAAAGATTGTGCTGGCAATTATTTACAATAAGTGGATGATATATTATGCTCAATTTCATGACAAACCTTTCCACCAAGTCCACCATATATCTTGGGTGTAGGTGGATAACTGTATCTTATGTTCATGCCAAGCTTGTTACGGTGGAGTGTAGGAAATACTTGAGATGTAGATAAATTGTATACTGTTGTACATGCATATTTTAGCAAAGTCCAGAGATGTACTTGAGGTGTAGGTAAATTACAAGTATATATTTTGACAAAGTTTATGAGGTATCACTCACTGTTAATTATTATTTGTTAATTAAACAAGGGCTGTACTTATTTCAAACTGTCAGACTGAATTGGTGTATGTTACAATAGAATATTAGACTAAGGCAGGAACATCCAACTGAGAAATAGAGTTAAAAAGTATTAAGGAAATAATTAAAGAAGAGCTCCAGCTGAGAATGTATATGCAGGTGACACAAGAAATAGCAGAAGTAGATTTTATGTATTGTAAACTGGAAAACAAGGTATGACCTGTCAAGTGGTTCTTTTATTCATAGAGGGTGTATGAGATTTAGAGTTAGCCAACCCATTTATTGATTTATTTTAAAATATAGCGCTTAAATGAACTAAGAAATGTACTTTAAAATATAAATAAAACATTTAGTTGATCATGTTGATGGGCAGTGAAATCTGTATGGGAAGCCAAGGTAAACTTGAGGTGTACAAAAATTACAAGTATATTTTGACAGTCCCAGAGGTGTACTTGAGGTACATGCATAGTTTGGCAAAGTCCATAAGGTGTACTTGAGGTGTAGTATATAACATATCTATTTTTGACAAAGTCCATGAGGTGTACTTGAGGTGTAGGTAGATTACACGTATATTTTGACAAAGTTCCAGAGGTGTACTTGAGGTACATGCATATTTTGGCAAAGTTCATAAGGTGTACTTGAGGTGTAGGTAAATTACAAAAATATTTTTTCAAAGTCCATGAGGTGTACTTGAGGTGTATACACCTTGAAAAAGAAAATGAGGTGTACACCTCAGGTACACCTCAACTACACCTCAAGTTGAGGTGTACACCTCAGGTACACCTCGACTACACCTCAACTTGAGGTGTACACCTCAAGTCTGTAAGGGATGTCTGAAATTCCATGACTTTTCCATGACCAACTTCAGGAAATTCCATGACCTTTTCGGGCACACTTTCCCAGAAATGTGAAGATTTTTTACACTGAAATTCTTCATTGGTGGTGGATATCCTGCGAAGTCAATGCCATTATTTGTCTGCATGCCCTAATTTTAATATGCCAATGCCATACATAATTGAATCAAAAATGTCCCACAATAACAAACAACGGTGATGAAACTCGCAACTTTAAAAATTGGCTACTTTCAAATTATTTATCACGCTAATTCCAGAAAAACGCTTGTGTTCGAATTATATGTGACGCTGATTTTCACGGAAGATCCAACATGGCGGACCGCTTCACCCTGATCATTGTGATCTATTGATAACCATGTATTATGTTTGATATCTCTATCATAGTTCATTTAAAAGACTCGGGGCCATCCTTAAAAATATGTCAGTTGTGCGTAACCCGCCCTCCCCATCGACAAGCTACCAACCCCAAAGTTTTTATCAGCCATCTGTCGCATAAATGTTTTTCTTTTTCTTCAACTTCAAACAGTCCCTGTGTAGTTGTTGATGTTATTATAATTAAATTGTGTAGGTCGTGAATTTGTCCGCCAGAGTTGCAAGTTTCAAGAATGAAACACAAAGAAAATAGAGTCTACGAAACGAAAGAAAAATCTGCCTTCACGTTGTTGTTGTTGAAAAGCGATATGCATGTTTACAACTTTTGTGCCTTACTTCCCTATTTTGAAAGTGAACTCTTCCAATTCAATTCGTCGGGAAGCCTTGTGGGGTTACAACACCGGGTCAGTGGAAGTTTCCATTACCGCAATAGGGATGATAGCCCGACAGTATTGCGACACGTGCCTGCAGTCCGTCGACCATATTTCCGGGCTAAATCTGTACCGTGATGCCGACGTTTGGTTCATTATCCATCAAACACGAAGTTAAAAATGAAATATCCAGCGATGTAAAGGATTGAAAATACATACAAACTAAACGTCTAAATTTCACATGTACAAGCCAAGTCCTGCAATGATGATCGGGTTGTATAGTACATTGACTTGTCTACAATGTCACTCGAGATTCAAGATTCAAGATTCAACTTTATTGTACGAACACCCCAGTAGGGTAGAGTACATAACAGAATAATAAAATCAAATCAATACAGAACAGACACATTGATTATATATACATACTGCATGATAAGACATCAAGGGCAGTTATGGCGGGTTCCGGTCTATACAGTTTAACTTGGATTTACCCTCATGTACCATTTGTATACTGTATTACATATTATGTTAGTTAAAGGTATATCTACCAACGACATGATAAAGATAAATTTATCTTTATCTGATAATTCATCAAAGCCAGGGTAAGTGGCCGTGACCTTGGTAAACAAGATATCTCTCTGTGCATCATGAATTGAGCAAGAAAACACAAAGTGCATTTCGTCCTCTATTAAATTACACCGGTCACACAGACGTTGTTCAACCGGTATTGGTGGTTTAACATGCCGTCCGGTCTCGATTTTAAGCTTATGGTTACTTAGTCGGAGTTTTGTGAAAAATCTTCTAGATTCTGTATTTTTACACATTATTAGATATGGTTCAAATTTGATGTTTTCTTTGAACAACCGATATGTTCTCATCTTGTTATTTGACCCTGTATCTGCTATTGGATCCTGAAGAGAAGCTTTAAACCGACCCTGAAATAGTGTATCGAGGGACTTTTGTAATTCGTGGCACTGTGTGTTGTCAATATCAACATCAAGTTCATTGCCAAGAAAATCTTTAAGTTTATAGAGCCAACCGATTCTCTTAGCACATAATGCTTTTTGCTCTTGAAGAGCATGATAGGTCAATCTATCAGGGGAACCTTGGACATAAGTGTAAAATTTTACCGAACGAATTACGATATCATAGATTAAGGGGTATACACCCAATTCGCCCCGTACTCCCCAGCTGTGGGTAGATTTGTGAACTTGAAGAAGACGTTTGTAAAATCCTAGTTGTGTTTTCTCTACCAAAATCGTATCGGGGTTTTTAAACAGCAAAAGGTCTGCTCCCCAGACTTCAGACCCATAAAGTAGTATGGGCTTGATCAGAGATTCAAATAAATGGCAGCTAATATTTAATGGAACGTTTTTCCCAGAAATATTATTCAGCAGGGAATATGAGGCACGCATTCCCTTACTACTCAAATGTTCAGCATTCAATCTAAAATGTCCAGTTCTGGAGAACACAACACCCAAGTACTGGTAACAATTACCTTGTGAAACTTCAGTGTCACCAAGAAACCACCTTTGATTTGAAAACGTTGGGCCTTTTTTGAAGACTACAACTTTGGACTTCTCTAAATTGACCTTCAAGTGGTTATCTATGCAATATTGGTGGAGTTTATTAAGACAATTTTGTAAACCCTCTTGGGCCTCTGAAAGTAGTAAGAGATCATCAGCAAACAGAAGGTGTGATAGTTTATGACAATTCAGGTCAATGCAGGCCTTATTTTTTGACGCGAACGCTCGTTCAGGTTACGTGAAGGTTACGCAAATCGTATTTTACGCGAACGGTCACCGTTCACGTGGGGCGAATTTTATCTGCTAGCTTATTTTCCTGTCTCCACAAACTGGAAATAAAATAAGTGGCGACAGTTATATTTGCGCGTATACAGTGCACTTTCTCTTTCTCCTATTGTCGACTGGCAGGCTAATTTACACGGCCGTGGTTGTTTGATAAATCATGAATTGCTTATGGCCTGGTTAAATTGTTTGTGTCGGAGTGGTTTCGTTTTCACTGGCCAGACAAGTACGCATGTCCAGATGGAAATAGGTCAGCACTGCCATTTACAGCATGTTGACCTCAACACGTGCTGCCAGCACCGGGCGATCTCAATCATGAAGTCTGGTGATCACGGGGGGTGGAAAGACCGTCGCATGCAAATTACAACACCATCATTCTTGGGTTTTGTATTCGAATGAACCGTTACCTTATTCTTATGTCATTGAAATAATGCCACCGTTTTGACGGGTATAAAATATTCATATGATCAAATAAATATGAACTCGTGTTCAGCTTTGTTACACCTTTCACCCCTGTTGATTTTGCCAAGTGACTCAAGTGAGTCTGTCCCGGCCAGTGTGGTTCATGTCCAAAAACAATGAAAACTGTGGGGGAGATGGATTGTAGTTAAGTTTCTCCGTAAATCAAATAGCATTTCGTTGGTATTTCTTCTCTTATTAACAGTAAGATAATCTTTATTCTTTTCACACTAGTGTAATGTTCTCATGGTTTCGGGAGAATAAATATCTTTTTGTTTGAACAATGGGAAAACAGTTAATTGTGTACGCGTGCTCTTTCACCCCTGGAGTCAAAATCAGAATGGGACAGACATAAGCCTCATGGCAAACTGATGATACGGACTAGAGCGGGTTTACAGAGTGGATTTACACCTGTTCTATTAGAAATTAAGGATAGATTCCGTCGGTTTATAAATGGTATGGCAATTAATCATTAGTGAATACACAATAGTCGTGTGACGGGAAAATATCACGATGTGACTGTCAATTGTCGTACTGTCCATGTCAAGCAGTTTGAATTTGGCACAATTACCGGGGCAAGAGAGAGCAGCGGCATTACGTCAGCGTTGTCGGCAGTTATTTTTTTCTCGTATATTGTTCGTGTCCTTGAGAAAATGGTAATATGTATTAAATTTACGTAATCTTTCACGTAACCGATCGGTTACGCAGCGAACTTGGTGCGTAACCGAACGATCGGTTACGTACGCAAAAAATCACGCGAACGGTAAATCGTTCACGCCAGATTTTGAAAAAATAAGGCCTGTCAATGGGCAGGCAACTATCATCCAACCTTTCCTTTATATCATCGATGAATATATTAAATAGTGTGGGAGAAAGGCTGCATCCCTGTCGGACTCCCAGGTGACTTTGGAACCGTGTAGATATGTTGTCATTCATCTTCATACTGTATGTTATATTATTATAAAGTGAATTCAAAATGTTGAATATTTTCCCTCCAATACCTTTATTTAATAGTTTTTGGAATAAAATCTCTCGATCAACTGAATCAAATGCCTTGCTTAGGTCTATGAAACATGCATAAAGAGGTTTTTTGTTCGATATATACTTATCTATAATGGTCTGCAGAGTAAATATGTGATCAGTAGATCGGTGCCCTCTTTAAACCCTACCTGGTTTTCACTAATTTGTTGTGTGGTTTCCAAGTGGCTAGACATGCGATTGTTGATAATTTTGTTAAATAGTTTACCTAGGGCATTACCAATCGCTATCCCCCTGTAATTATTCGGGTCTGAGTGACTGCCTTTTTTATAAATTGGTACCAAACAGGAGTTCCGCCATTCATCTGGAAAACAACCATTGTCAAATATTATGTTGAAAAGTCTGACAACATGGTCAATAATGAGTGAGACGACAGTTTTAATAAGTTCATTGCTTATCTCATCTTCTCCAGGACTTTTGTTATTCTTTAAATCCCGAAGAGCTACCAAGATTTCTTCAGCAGTGATTATATTATCAAGAGTGCTATTATAGCAACTCTCTATGGAGGGCTTATGGAATTTACTCTCTCCAATATTACATGTAGGCTGACCCAGCAATGATATATGAAAGCATCCAAGGCTGCTAAAAAACAGGGAAGGAATTGGTCCTGTTCAATATATTTCTGATGTGTCTCTCGTTGCATACGTGATGTGAATTTGTGAAGCTTAGCTCTAATTATTGAAGATACTTCAGCAATACTGTAAAGAAAGTCTAGGCAAATGAGAGTTGCATATGTAGTACCAGTGGACGATGGAAACAATTTTGTTGAGGCGTTCAACTGTTATCACAATTGTTTGACAACCCAATGAAATTACCTTTCCCCGATAAAGAATACAACACCGAAGATCAAAAATTGTATATTATCTGAACTAAACAAGATAACATTTTGGTAGTAACCCTACAATATTGCAGAGGTCAGTGTCCGCATCATAGTGAACATTGTTGCCCAGGAAGCAGATCGGCTTTCATTCATGGTTTATGTATTCATGCACACAGCAACCTGCAGCCAAAGCTCAATGACATTGTTATTGTAGACATGTACAAGAATGAAGTCACTGAATCTGATTCATATTCATAATTTATTTGTGTGGCAATTGACAACCAGAAAATAATATAAGTAGCCTATAGGTCTTCTTCAAGATTACACGTATGCCTACCGGTACATCGAATAATTATTTTAAAATCCATTCAGCAATTGCACACAGAAAAAATACCCTTACGTTACTAAAAAATTCAATCACAGACACAGAAAACCATTATTAACATCAAAAAATAAATTTACCTCCACTGCCTGGCCCAAACGGAAAATTATTTTGTCAACTTCAACATTTCAGAGCAAAGCACTAAGTGGGGTATATATCCAATCTAATTAAAATTAAATCCTAACGGCTTCCCCATTTGGATATGTCGCTGTTAGGATCTAACCGGCTTGCAGTAAGGCGCGTGTTGACCGATCCCGAGAGGTTTTCATAGTGCTTTGAAGGGAATGTAATGACAAGTGCTTTCTGGTTGGCTCAGCCGAAGCACACGCCAAGCTGTGGGGGGATCTTCTGATGTTGCCGCCCACCCGCCAGATTGGCTCCATAATGCGGGGTAGAATTATGGACTCGTCCTTGACGTAACCTTGACGTAAAAAAATATTCAAATTGCGATATTTTATCCCAATTGGGATATATATCCCAGTTAGTCCTTTTCCCTGACCTGTTCAACGAGCTGTCATTATGGATATGGTAAGAATCAAGAACATTACTTTTGCTGGATGACAAATGATGCAGTCAATTTGAAAATTGCAGTAAAAAGGATGCTTTCGCTTGATGAAATAAATCAAGTTTTCCTTGCAAGAAATGTTTTCAAACTTAGCACACAAAACGGCGGCTTTCAGTCATGCCATCTGCATGCTTTCAGTCAGGCGGTAGCGCGGAAACTTGCAACATTCATTTATTTGATAATATTAACACGTGTGCGCCGGGAAACAAGTAATGAATTCAGTGACGGGTATAAAACGTTTTACACACCTCGATCTGTCCGAATGTCACACTCGCACAGTGTCAAAACTCTCCAGTCGACTGATGGAACGAAAACGAAACTGCCTCCTCGTCTCTCCTTTTCAAACTCTCTCACCGGGACTGCACTATAATTTTGGCAGTGCGGTTCAGCCGATCTTAAGTTAAAACATGACGTCTTTTCGTAAATTCGGTGTATTTCATTGGCTATCAAAACCGAAGATGAAGTGGGAATATTCCGTGACTACGACCTGTGCCATATTGACCAGTTTACAGACAAAACACAATCTTTCGAAGAAAATCTCTCAAGATATCAGCAGAAGTGTTGTCCAGGAAACGCATTAGACATATTCTTCAATATCTGCACCTAGAAACGGCTCGTCGTGAGATTAATTCAGAGAAATTATTCGAAACTAGGTCGAACTACTTCATAGCGCATTCAATAAACGGAGTGACGCGGAACTTTCAGTCATTCTCTCATTTTGCGCAGGGGTGTTGTAATGAAAACCATATCGCTTGGATAGATCGCACCTCTGAAATTACCCATAAGCCAGTTCACCTAGCATGGCAAGAAACAGGGAATTTTCCCTGTTTAAAAATGGTCTGCCATGAGATTTCTGTCAACTGGAATGGTTAAATCAGCTTTTTGTTTAGTTCCTATCTTTTTTAGTAGTTTCCAATAGTATGAAGCATTGGATTCTCTGGCTTGCTCCAGCTGACCAATGAGACGGAGGTAATATTCTGTTTTTTTCTTATTAACCAGTTTCTTATATTCTTTTTTGACTGCATGATAATTTTGCCTGGCATCGCTCGTTTGATCAATATTATATAGCGAATAACTGGCTTTTGTTCGCCTTTTCGCAGATTTACAATCCTGGTCATACCATTCATTTTTTTTCTTTTTACTCGCCCCATGTATTTTGACTTGGATTGAAGCTTTACAGTTTAAATGATGTAGGATGGCAGTAAAGTCAGCCATGCTTTCCTGGACCCCGTTCGGGTCACTAGAGTAAGGGGTCATTATAAAATAATTAAGAATTTGCTGAAATTGAGGGTTTTTTAGTTCGTTTTGCACAAGAGTAGGGCTGTGTGCTGTCCATTTTCTTCTGAATTTAACTTTTTTGTAGACTATATTATTGTTGGATGTATGTTTAACTATGGGGGTGATTCTCAGATGAAAGTAACTAAACACTTGGCAATGATCAGAGTAGTGGGTTAGTGGGTAGACATGGAAGTATTTTACATGTGAGAAGAAGGATTCCGATACAATAGTGTAATCTACGGTACTCCTGCCAGCGTAAGTGTGGCAAGTATATTTACCAAAGTTGTCACCAGGAACCCGACCATTAAGTATTATTAGCCTGTGACTCGTAGCGATCTCTAGAAGTCTATGTCCAAATGTATTAAAATTATTGTCTTGGTTCTTCCTTGGTAATTGAACCATATTGAAAGTATCATCTGGCAAATCTGGGAGATACTCTACTCCATCAGTTGAAACTAGTTCCTGTCGATCACTAGTCCTAGAATTGAAGTCTCCCCCTAGCATAATATGGCCCAGGGATCCGAATTTACAAATAAGATGATCTAGGTCATCAAAGGGATCAACTTGTGGACACCGTTTCCAATAAGGTGAATTACCAGGTCTGAAGTATATGATGCCTATGTAAAGGTCTTTATCAATATTAATACAGTTTTTACCTATCTTTACCCATACCATATGATCTGAAGAATGAACAATGTCAACTTTAAGATCATCTTATTTGTAAATTCGGATCCCTGGGCCATATTATGCTAGGGGGAGACTTCAATTCTAGGACTAGTGATCGACAGGAACTAGTTTCAACTGATGGAGTAGAGTATCTCCCAGATTTGCCAGATGATACTTTCAATATGGTTCAATTACCAAGGAAGAACCAAGACAATAATTTTAATACATTTGGACATAGACTTCTAGAGATCGCTACAAGTCACAGGCTAATAATACTTAATGGTCGGGTTCCTGGTGACAACTTTGGTAAATATACTTGCCACACTTACGCTGGCAGGAGTACCGTAGATTACACTATTGTATCGGAATC
>JAVTVY010035909.1:0-16270 GCA_036873755.1 Hanleya hanleyi
ATAGTACTGTCATAGCACTTGCTGACAGTGTATAGTTTAGGGTGGCACAGATTACCATTATTGCTTCCTTTACCAACCCAAAGTTGTTTCCTTATTCGAAAATATGAGATAAATCACCCCTACCAGGTTTATGATGCTCCAGTGTCAAAACGATAATCTGTGCCAGGCACAACTGATGCTAACCTGATAGTACTCTCATAGTACTTGCTGACATTGTATAGTTTAGGGTGGCACAGATTACCATTATTGCTTCTTGTACCAACCCAAAGCAGTTTTCTCATTCGAAAATATGAAAAAAATACCCATATCTGGTTTGTGGTCCCTCAGTGTCAAAACGATAATCTGTGCCAGGCACAGCTGATGTTATCCAGATAGTACTGTCATAGTACTTGTTGACAGTGTATGGTTTAGGGTGGCACAAATTACCATTATTGCTTCATGTACCAACCAAACGCAGTTTGCTCATTAGAAAATATGAAAAAAACTATCCGTATAGTGTTTGTGGTCCCTCAGTGTCAAAACGATAATCTGTGCCAGGCACAACTGATGCTAACCTGATAGTACTCTCATAGTACTTGCTGACAGTGTATAGTTTAGGGTGGCACAGATTACCATTATTGCTTCATGTACCAACCAAAAGCAGTTTTCTCATTCGAAAATATGAAGAAATATCCATGTCGTTTTTGGGGTCCCTCGGTGTCAAAACGATAATCTGTGCCAAGCACAACTGATGTTATACTGATAGTACTGTCATACTACTTGCAGACAGTGTATAGTTTAGGGCGGCATAGATTACCATTATTGCTTCCTTTACCAACCCAAAGCTATTTCCTTATTCGAAAATATGAGATAAATGACCCCTACCATGTTAGTGATGCCTCAGTGTCAAAAAGGTAATCTATGCCAGGCACAACTGGTGTTATCCTGAAAGTAGTGCCAATGTACTTGCTGACAGTTTGTAGTTTAGGATGGCACAGATTACCATTATTGCTTCATGTACCAACCAAAAGCAGTTTGCTCATTAGAAAATATGGAAAAAAAACTATCCGTATAGTGTTTGTGGTCCCTCATTGTGAAAACGATAATCTGTGCCAGGCACAACTGATGTTATCCTGATAGTACTGTCATATTACTTGCTGTCAGTGCGTAGTATAGGGTGGCACAGATTATCATTATTGCTTCCTGTACCAACCAAAAGCAGTTTGCTCATTCGAAAATATGAAAAAAATACTCGTATCGTGTTTGTGGTACCTCAGTGTAAAAACGATAATCTGTTCCAGGCGCAACTGATGCTATACTGATAGTACTGTCATAGTACTTGTTGACAGTGTATAGTTTAGGGTGGCACAGATTACCATTATTGCTTCATGTACCAACCAAAAGCAGTTTTCTCATTCGAAAATATGAAAAAAATACCCGTATCGTGTTTGTGGTCCCTCGGTGTCAAAACGATAATCTGTACCAGGCACAACTGATGTTATCCTGATAGTACTTCATGCACCATCTCAAAGCTGTTTCCTCATTCGAAAATATGAAACAAATGACCCCTATCATGTTTGCGGTCCCTCAGTGTCAAAACGATAAATGTGTGCCAGGCACAACTGATGTTTTCCTGATAGTAGTGTCATAGTACTTGCATACGGTGTATAGCTTAGGTGGCACAAATTATTGTTTCATGCAATTCCCACCCGATTCACCCCCACCCCCAACACACACACACATCCCGAGGCTGATATAGAGGGTACAAAAACTACATAACGAAAGTTGAAAGAAGGAATTTGTTCATTTATAGGGTTTCGTCAGCAATAGCTGACGCAGCCCACATACGCACGTTCAGATTGTAATAATAATAATAATAATATTAACAACTTTACTTAATCTGGGTGGCTTAATTAGCCGCCCCAAGGCTGTATTCCTTGAGGCCCAATTTGAGCAGAATTCGAATAAGGAACTGGGAAATGGGAACTGGGAAATACTATAATTTCCCAGTTCCTTATTCGCGAATAAGGAACTGGGAACTAGGAATTGACTTCAGCCGGGTTTCAGCGCCCGAGTGTGGCGATCTTCCGCTTGACTGAGCCGTTGACTCTAAACATGCATTTAGATAGAGCAAACGGACAAATTTTGCTGTAAAAATCAAACTCGCCTTATTTGCAGTCAATACTATTTTAGTATGTATCTCAAAATATAGTTTGCCAACACATACTGTAATTTCAGAATTGTATCGTCTGTATATCAAAAGATATCGGCAAAAAGCCTTACTAGGCCTATTCATGCACTTCTGGGTTAAAGATCAACGGCAGATCTTTGCGAGGGAGACCAAAAGTTTGGCAGTTGCCTCGAAGTTCGTGCTGCCCTATGCCTTGTACCCTGTCATTTTTGCTGAATGATCTTCTCATACATTGTAGATTGTTCGATCGTTATCCACGTACCAAGGACAAGTTCGACTTCGCCCGTGGAACAGCTGCCGGTCAGTTCCAGAACAACTCTCGCGTGATCTTCCACGTGACCAGAGTGATCAAGTACATCGGCCTGGTTGTCGAAAATTTGGACAACTTGGAAGATGTCGTCCCAATTCTCAAGCAGCTCGGTGGTCGTCATGGCACCAATGGCTACAACATTCCTCCAGAATACTTCCCAGTAAGTACTTTATTCACACTGATAAATCACATTTATTGCTTGATCTATCCTCCCTGTTTGTTAATCTCCACACAGGAGTAATCTGTTCATATATCTTGTCAGTGAAACCTCGAGCTCGTCTTGATGCCACTTATTTTATAGCCCTGAACTCAAATATCCTATCACAAACCTTATCAAACGCGATCAATTCATAGATATTTGATTTGACACGCAGTGAACTATAGATGCGTGTGAATGTTTGATTTCGAAATAACTTTGAATGAAAATGTGCCTCCCCCCACCTTGTCTCTGCCGTGTATGACCAAAGGATTAGCCAGTGTTTGAATTCAGACGTAACACAACGTCATACCGTTCATAATTCCTAGTTTGTCACGTGATAAAATAGTTTGAATACCATCTTTTGGGGATAAAAACATTATTTCTTTATTATGGCTATCATTGTACATATCATAACTCTAACAATAAAATGGCATGATGAAGATTTTGAAGTACATGGGTGCATACGGCCCCTAGCTCCGGGTTAAGCGGACTTAGACGCAAGTTACGAAACGTAACGCCATAGATCTTACACGCTGCGCTCGTATTTTGCTATCAGGATGCGATATGTATCATGCCCACATGGTCAGGGTTTTACCACATGGTCAGGGTTTTACCACATGGTCAGGGTTTTACCGGTACATGTAGTAGGACGCCGTTTACCCTTCACCCATCCCCAGATATCTGGGTATCTTTTTTTTATCACAGAAACGTATTTATATCTAGCGTTAGTCAGATTATGTACAAATACAATTGTTCGTAGAAGTTACAGCAGCAAATACCCGAATACATTAAAGAATCCTGTAATCATCCAAGCGAGAACATGTTTGACTTTTTCACACACATGCGCAATGTACCTTTTCGTAAATTTCCAATGTTCTGATTGATACTATCTCAAGATAGTCATTTGTTTTTGCTAATTATTCTCCCTTCTATTTCCAGTATTTGGGACAGGCCATGGTTGACAAAATGACCGAAATGGTGAGTTCATTCAACCGCAGTTCCGAGGATGCTTGGAGAGAGTGCTACGGCTGGATAGTTGACCAAATCACCGCCGGACAGAAGGAATACACGGTCGAACAGGCGAAATAGACCAGAAGTAACACAAAACTGATAAAATGGCCTTCGCTTGATTAAACAATGAAAAATGAAATGGCTAAGAACTCGGACTAAGAGAAATTGATAAACGGACACTGTACGCAAGAACCGCTGCCCCTGTTGTATATATGTAAAATAGTTCACTATATACTTTCAGCACATATGTAATCAAATTTTTATTGTTCATACAAAGTAAATGAAATTGTTAACTTCGCCGGGGAACTTGAGTAGATATCATGTATTGGTGATAAGTATAGGAAATAACAGTGCAGTGTAGACAACCGTATGTCGGTATAGATGACGACTGTTATCTTACATTTTGTTGGTCTCAAGTTCCATGACGAAGGCTGTCACCCGCCCATCCGCTGTCAATAAAATCTTTTTCTTTTGTTTTCTAAATCTCTTTGTTGACTTGTTTGCTTTCTTCCTCCCTATACTCTCTTCACAGTGGGTAACTCCGATGTGGTGGTTTATTCTTATCGTCTGGCAGGCATAAATAATTATTTTCCGCAATTTTCAGTACTGTTCCATTACGTTGTTTATCTTTAAAACACGTTCAAATCCTCCCTCTCTATCAAATCAGAGTGATAAGGTGTGCAATGCCTTCAATATGAAGCGTAACGAGTACAAAAAAATTGCATTGAATATGTCCATTAATATTCATTGAAGTACATGCATACGCAAATATATTTATACTAATTAATAATGAAACAATATATCTGGCCTTTTGGATTTCAATTTGTATTTTGACTAACGTTGCCAGAAATCCTGAAGATTGTGTTATAAATAATGAATGATTGAATGACACCATTCACTGTCACTGGGGCGCATTACCGTCGCTGATTGGTTAATTCAAATCGGCGCTGTCGCCACACCACGCTGCCAAACTCACGCTTTTACCCCTCGGCCCAAATTTTGCCGAAGGATATTGTCGTCGTCGGGTACGTTCGTCCGTCGGAGCGTCCGTCCGTCTGTCCGTCACGGCTTTCTCCTTACCAAGATATCTTTAGAACGACTTACTATAGACACACCAAACTTGCAGTTTATGTATATCTATACCGACATAGACACAGCATAACTTCCATATGCTCATGACCCAGAACCCTACTGAATCTGGACCCGATTGGGGGAAACTTTATGGGCCATCTTTAATTTATGCGAAATAATCAGACCTTTCTCGTTACCAAGATACCTTTAGAACGACTTGACCCAGGCATACCAATCTCGCAGCGCATTTCCATTTGCTATTGAATTTAAACTCGATGATTGAGTGGGATCTTTGGCGGCCATCTTTAATTTATGCGAAACCATTAAAGGTTATACAAAATGGTCTCAAAATCTGCTACTTTTTTGTGCTAAATTGTTGTAGAGGTGATTATATAGACTTTTTTTTACATTTTTGTGTGTTTTCAAACTGCCCAAGGTTGGAAATAGCAGCAGTAAAGTGCGACAATTTCATGCCCCTTTCAAAACGGCGAAAGCTGTGACCGCTTGACCTCTGACGTCACAACCTGATTACGATCTGGCTCAAATGCCTGTTGTGACGTCAAAATGTCAGCGACATCACGCTAGAACTCCCACAGTTGGGTGAATCTTTCGTAACAACGCCCGACGTCATAGACTATGACGTTTAGGGCGCAATCGTAATCAGGTTGTGACGTCATACACCAGAGGTCACGGCTCCAATACGTTTTCCCCCAAATGTGTGCTATTCGTGTCCTAAAATCCACTTCGACGACATTATTCGAGAAAAAAAATACTAATTTGTTGTTTGGAACACTACTGGGTATGTTTTAATGCAAAGTAGTATAGAGTCACTTGGTATAACCTTTAATCTTGTGTATCTCGGATATCATTTCTCTGTTCAGTGTGAAACTTGGTATGACCGAGCCAGCTTCCCTGATTGGGTGGAAACCTTTGCGGTCATCTTTAATGTATGTAAAATCTTTAATGATGTATATCTCTGATACGATTTAAATGTTCTATACGAAACTTGGTATACAGCATCGATGTATGAAGATACTTGCAATGAATAACCACATCAGTTTCTCTGATTGGCGGGAAGGATGTGCGGCCATCTTTAATTTATGCAAAATCATTAATGATCTTTATCTCTGATACCGTTCAAATGCTTGATGTAAAATTTGGTATGCATCATCGATGCATCAAGAGACCTACGATGAATGATAAAACTGGTTTCTCTGATAGGGCGGAAATCGTGTTGACCATTTTCAATTTATATAAAATCCTTGGTAATCTATATATCCTTTCATACTATTCAAGTGTTCAGTATAATACTTGGTGTACATCATCGATACATCGACAGAAGTAATGACTGCTGGTGTTTCTGATTTGACGGAAAACTTGGTGGCCATTATTCTACCATTGGTATGTGATCGAAAGGTGGCAAAAGGACACATGTACAACTCGGAGTGAAGGCGTTAATTTTTTGTGACGCTGATTAGAACCCTTACACGTGTAAGAAGATAGAGCGACCAGTACAGAGTAAACGCAGTAGTAACAAACGTTAAATCCGTAATTCAGTAGCTAGCGTCCAAAATCGAAAATAGCTTGTCACTTTTAGAACCAAAAGACATAAACTTAACAGAAATACATACAAATACAGTCTAAGATAGTCCAGTGCTCCACCTTTCTCCGCCCCCCATGCACAGACCTTTGAGTGGATGGGACCGACTATGCCCCTCTCTTACACAGCGCACACACTTTTGCCCGTGATTGCTGTAAAAAAAAATCCGAAAAGTCTCAAAATAATGTAAAATTCCAATATCCAACTGCACGGAGAATAAAAATTAATTTCTTGAGAAGATAAGTGGTAATATAAGTGGATTTGACCTCGTATTGACCTAGAGGTCAAGGTCACTATAATTCCGGCAAAGGTCACGTGACGATCAAGTGACCGGAAGTGACCCCTGGGGATGTATTCCTCCGCGGTGATGCGGTCGGCGGTGATGCGGCCGCGAGGGAAAAGCCTCCGAGGACAGAAAGTAGTCCCAAGACTTCAAATAGGACGGGGGGGGAGTCGGGAGATTCTTCGGGAAATGTCAGCAATGCTCGGGAATGTCCGGTAATGTCCGGTGATCTCCGGGAGATTATAATGGTCAATAAGCCTTTATCCGTCTTTCCAAAGCATCAATGGAATGTACGTCATCAAACAGGGTCCCCGACAATATCGCCAGCACTGTGCCCAGCATAAATGGCAAGTGGGGAACCCTCAGCTTCTCCACCTAGCCATACAGCGAGAGAAGGGAAACCGTATTGGCACGAAAATAAAATACATGAAACCATGGGATCTAAGAATAATAGTAATAAAGAGAACCTATAGGTGTTGTACGATGTTATTATTACGAGTGTAGGGTCGGTGCGACCACAGGGTCGAGCGTGTCGTGTCCAGTATATCTCCGCAAAAAATAAACAAACAAAATGGCGGCGCTGCTGTAGGGATTCCCCTTTTGGCATCGATCGTGCTGCCATCTGGAGGCAAGGAAGACAACTCGGACTATGGGAAACCTCTGTGGGCCGAATTCCGGTTTGGCGTGTGGCATCTTATTTTTCTCGTCTCACCACGTAGAGCACGACGGGAGGGGTCTCGAAGTCAAGCGGTACATTTTTTTGAGAAATTACAAGTCCGTCATTCATAATCCAGCCGTCGTCCATTAGAGAATATCCGCGTCCATAATCCAAAGACCTATTCCATTTTCCATATAACAGTATTAGCACCAAATTCAAAAAGACAATCATAGTAGACAAAAACATGGGCTTGTTTCCTGCAAGAGAGAAGCGGTCAACAGTTTTCAATGATGCCGGCAAGACACAGTCACTGTGCGCATCCGCATTGAGCAAGTAGCGCTGGGCTGGACGTTTTGGGGTCTAGGTGGGCCCTTACTGGTCCGATTGGGTCGAGTGAGATATCAGTTCGAAGCACTCGTGAGGGAGCATCTGACTGGATGGGTGAGACGTAGAGCTAACGTCATTCTGCACATGCGCAGTAAAAAGGGGGCATGGGAATGGACGTTTTGGGGTCGAGGTGGCCCCGAGTGGTCAGATTGGGTCGTGGAATGTGTCAAAGTGAAGCGCTCCTCCAGTGCGATCAAATCATGGGTGGGTGAATGTAAAATTAGGATTGGGTTTGAACATATGAAATCCGGAAACACGGACTTTGACCCTAAAATAAAGAAACCCTCATCAACCAGGTATAGAGGGGCTAATATCGATCTCCGGCGGGTCGGGGTGGGTTAGTGGGTGTATGTAAAAGTAGGATTGGGGTTGAGCATATAAAAAGCGGAACAAGGACTTTACCCTTAAAATGGAGAAAACCCCTATCAACCAGGTCTAGTGGGGTTAATATCGGTCCCCAGCGAATCTGGGCATTCCGACAAAAGGCAGGATGGGTTACTGGGTGTGTATTAAAAATTAGGATTGGGGTTGAACCTATAAAAAGCGGAACACGGACTTTACCCCTAAAATAGAGAAAACCCCTATCAACCAGGTCTAGAGGGGCTAAGATGGGGCTAAGATACCGTTCATAGATGACCATGGCTGTCTTCCTGATGATGGGATGCATTTTGGTGTACGCCTGTTGTAAGTTATCCCGATCGGCGTCTTGGATTACCGCAGCATGGGTATTAATAGCTTCATGCACAATTCGATCCCAGAAGGTTGACAAAATAGACTCTCAGCAGTACACAAAAAATAGCAGCCAGGAACACTTACTTGCATTCCAAATACAGCAGAGAAAATCCCAGTCAAGAAATGTAAACATCTCCACCATATTGGTACAAGGGCTTTTCCAAAAACTATATCCACCCCCCTCACCTAAGGACCATTTTCCCCACAAACAAGTTAGTTGAAATTCTGTTCTATTCATTATTGGTACTTGATAATGTGGAATTCAAGATAGGTGTTGATGGAAATACAAAGGTCTATGTATTTTGATTTAAAAATACAAAATTTCAGTGGTAATAACTGACCATTCCATGGGAGGGTGGGTATAATTTTTGGAAAAGCCCTTGTACCAACATGGTGGAGATGTTTACATTTCTTGACTGGGATTTTCTCGGCTGTATTTGGAATGCAAGTAAGTATTCCTGGCTGCTATTTTTGTGTATCACGAACTCGGATGGACCAAACATTGTGACAGTGGGACTTAGGGATGTGTGAATGTGAATTTCTGGTCTGCTTTCTGACGTTTTATTTTCGTCAGTGAAGCACCTTGGATCGTACGGCATGACTCTGATAATGAAATCAGAGTCATGTTACTTGACTAGGTGTGGGGTCAACCCAACAATACTCGCCTTCAGCGTGTAGACCTACATGTGTGTTACTATAAACAAACGAATATAGCTGACCGTTAACCACTGTCACGGTTTGGTGACAGGCAAAATATTTCTTCAAAATGCATCACAACACACATTTCCCTAAATTTAAGTATTGAAAATAACAGGAGTGATCATATACACATGCAATCAGTTGCCAACCACTACCACTCTATAACTGGTTGGTTACTGGTAGGTGGAGTACTGGTTAATTGATACTGGTATAGGAAAGGTCTCCTTCCAGTACCAGTCAGTTTTGAACTAAACAGTACTAACCGGTAACCACCTGGGTACTGATTGGTCATCCAACTGATCCTATCAATTATCTACTGAGTGGCTACCAAGCAATTACCAATCAGTTACCAAGAGGTTACCGCTATGCTACTAACTCAAATTTCCACACTTGATTACATATTGGTAATAATGCAGTAATACATCAGTACCTTGACTGGTTGCCAGCCCATTTCTGATGACCTACCAGTAGGCCTACGTCTTGGCGACTGCACGCTACTGGTCGGAAAGTTGTTCAGTTGTCAAGTTGGTCACCTGTCAGAAAAATGAAAAGTACCAAACGGTCACCAATCAGTTACCACACCTGTATAGTAGCCTTCGATTCAGAACTGAACGTATACGACAATGCGAAGTTGTGATGGTTGTGGCTATATCAATCGGTTACAGTTTCAGGAACTGGAAAGGACCTTTGATTTACTGCCACATGGTAACTGATTGGTAAGCTTAAAACATCGGTGCAGTACCAACAGGGAGAGGTTACCAGGATGAAACTGTACTGTATCGAAGAGATACAGATCTGTACGGTACTGGACGGTGAAAGTTTACCTGTATATAGCAGAAAAGTATTTAAAAAAAGTATTCCACTTCAAAACCCGTTCTACATTTTTACCTCGGTCTAAAAAATGATTAGGCTAGATTTCACGATTCAGCAGGCTACAACCCAAGAGCTCCTGGGGCCTGCATGGAACCTCGCCTTTAGTGCTGGGATAGTAGCCCCCCTCGCGAACGCCTCCAATCGAAAAATGCGTCCGCTGTGCCTGTGGCCTATTTAACATGTAACAAGGTTCACGTCGAACTGCTGAACTTCGTCGTCCGATCTCTTCTAATTAGGGAAATTTTATCAAATTCGCGTAATTTACGGGAGCGAACCCTATCTGGAGAACCATATCTGGAGATTTTCGAGGAGCTACACCAATAAATATATTCACTCGCGGCGGGATGAAGCCTACAAAGAGACAGGCAACATTTTACGGTTTAATAAGTTCCCATGCCGTGCAGAACGATTATTATAGGCAAATTAAAAGGCTTTGCTGCAATTTGAATCAGAAATACGCCCAAACTTTTGCGAAAAAATGACACCATTTTGAATGCATGATCTCTGCCCTAGAGATGGACCCCGAGTGACGAGCCACGATCAGAGTGTTACTCGCCACATTTTCAGTTATTTTTTATTTTTATTATTATTATTTTTTTTTTTAGTTACTGTAATTGTTCTTACCAACATCACTGTTGATTGACTGTTTGTATATGTCAACATACAATTGAACATATATATATGTCTGTCAATGTTTGTATGCCTAAAAAAGTCAAGCGCTGCAGTTCAAGCGAACCATATCTCAAAATTAAATACATCTTTAATTTGAGATATGGCTCTCTTGAACTGCAGCGCTTGACCTTTTTAGACATACAAACATTGACAGACATATATATATATGTTCAATTGTATGTTGACATAAACAAACAGTCAATCAACAGTGATGTTGGTAAGAACAATTGCAGTACCTAAAAAAAAAAAAATAATAATAAAAATAAAAAATAACTGAAAATCACAAGTGGCGGAGATTTGGCCTTTATACATTACTCTGATCGTATCGGCGTCACTTTTCGAGTCCATCTGCACAATCCTAGGGGCAAGAGATCATGCATTCAAAATGGTGTCATTTTTTCGCAAAAGTTTGGGCGTATTTCTGATTCAAATTGCAGCCTCAAATCTGGGATGAAATCGATGTCTTTCAAACTCAGCGAAAGTGACATATGTTACAACTGGTACAAAATGAGACACATTTGACCTCAAAAAACTAAACTTGTTTCTACCATTCACGAGAAAAGAGAAGGAGTTGATCTTTAAAAATAAACAGCATGGCATGCCGTTTATTTTTCCGCGGCCGTGTCAACAAGCGTATACACGTATGGTGCATTCTACTAATAGTCCGGCAGATATGTGAAATGATTGTGCACTTTTTGATAAAAGCATGAAATTTGGCAGGATGATAGATAAACGCATATGATTCATTTTTGGAGGGGGAGTCCGGCTTGTAAATCCGTATTTTGGCCGCCATCTTGGATTTCAAAATGGCCGCCATCAAATACCACAAAGTCGCATTTCTGCACTTCTGAGACACATATGAGGCCAATTTAAACGGTAATACCCACATTTGCGTACTCAAGGAAGCAGATCAACACAGTTTTTTTGCATCAGAAGTGATGGAATTCGAGATGGCGGCCGTTTTCTTTTCAAAATGGCTGCCGAGAATCGCTTATTTTCATTGTTATGTGACTTACGTGAACAGATGCACAAACTTCTTCTTCTGAGTGGCCTAAACAGTTTTTCATGTCTTTGGACACTGCATGGTTACTTGTGGACAAGTGACACGTGTGGTTAAGTTTCCACACGAACAGCTGCAATAAAAGCGCGGTTGAGATACTACGGCTACATCCTAGAATCCTCCGTATTCTAAAGTCTGAAAATGAGGTACCAAGAGAAGTTATTTTGTAGACTGATATGGTTGCTTTTCAGTCGCCAAAAGTCAACTTTACCCACCAGTTACATATCTCTCCAACTCATTCACATAGCTGATATCCGGAATAGGCCACATCTTGGGTATTTACCTAATACTCTACATTTGGTTGACCTGACATGTGGCATCGTGTATTTCCATCGGTAATGTCTGCAATATATGAAGTTAGTGACGCTGGAGACTAATCTCCGTGACAGAGTGCTGAGCATAATTCGAATAAATTAAGCTTGTTGCATATATAGTTTCCCCAATATAGATCTTCTGCTCGAAATAGAATATGATAATTTCTGAGGAGTCAAAATGACTGCCATTCAATTTTTGTGTTAGTTTTTCCATCCCCACTCACTTGGAGAAGCCCCTCTTGAACAACGGAGAAAAAGCTAACCTCATCTGTGGTGAGTCTGTGCGGCGGATATGTCAGCATGACTCTCTTCTTTGTGAGAATTACAACACATATAAGGGAAGTGGGAAGAGGTGCCGATATACTGACAGAGCCACATGACTTCACAGTAGTCTTCTGGTTAACCTATTCTAAAGCACATACCAAGAATCAAACGATTCGTGATATGTGTTGTATGTCAGGTAAGCTTTTATTGTACCTGTTCATGTGGCAACTTGGATGGCATGACCACACGGCCCCTAGCACCGGCAGAAGGGGTATTAGATACAAATCTAGAGAGCTATGATGGAAATGCTCTGACAACTCGTATATTGGTATTTAGTGGGCTGTTTCGCTGTGACAACTCGTACACTGGGAATGGTGAGCTGTATCGTCGTCAGATGAAAATGACGGCTAACTCAAGACTCTCATACTTTACTGGATGATTTTTCTACAAACACCCAGTCTCATACCATCCATCGCGACGAAACAGCAAGCTTGTTGACAAGTTGTTGATAAACCTAGCGTCTAGTCAGTCACTCAATATTCATCCCTCGTCAATAATAGAATTTCTGCGCCCATAATTCATATAACAGCATTAATAGCACCAAAATAAAAACAATCATACAATTCAAGCGCGAAGAGAAAATGCATTCTTCAGCGAGGTCAGTTGGAGCTTGGACTCCGATACATCGCGGCAGCTTGGCTTCTCGAGTCCGCTTGTTTCATACATACATTTTCTATAGATATTTTTCTTTGGGAACATCAGAAATTGATTATGATTTCATTAACTATTTTGGCAACATAAGCGTTTTTTGGTCTTCTTGCTTTCTGGCAAATCCTTACTCTCTTCGGGAAAAGGTTTCCAATATTTCTCCAAGAATTCAAAAAGCATATCATTTTAATATGGAACACTACTAGAATTCCTCTTTTCATCTTCTCCGTATGCTTATGGTTGATCATGGATGTACATGAATACTAGCCAGTTATCGTTGTGATGCAGGAATCTATAGCTGTTCAGGTGCTGTCTGGTTCAACACGAGTTTCCAACCAGGAGTAGGACAAATCTTTGGAAATTAGAGATGTGGTTTTGATAGATGTGTGTGCTCCAGAATGAGCAAGCGATAAATAGATCAGAAAATTTCTGTTTGGGAAGTTGCAAGTATTCGTCTCGGTTTGAAATTTCTGCAGTGATATTTTTACGAATGTACTGGTATTGATGTCCAGCTTCAACACATATATTTCCACCAACAATGATGAAATAAAAACTACGAGACACACTGTAAGTGCCCTGTATCACTTTTGCTCAGAGCAAACAAAGCAGTACGAATTTTGTCGACTTTGCCAAAACGTATATAATGAGTCTCTGCGCATTCAGTGAGAGGCCACATTTTACAATTCAATAATCCACTAAAGATGTAAAGAGGCAGATGCACTAAGATTACTGTAAACAATGAGCCTTATCCAACCTATCATCAACGAAGTCATTTGTTTTTCGCAAACATCTGGGTGGGGTGGCATGGCCGGTCCTAAAATTATGTGAGCCTTCTTGATCAGCGCCTAGCTACCCAGCGCAAAAGGGCAGCAGGACTTCTTGTAAGGGCAACATGACTTCCTGTAAGGGCAGCAGGACTTCCTCTAAGGCGAGCGGCACCACCATCACCTTTTTCATTTGTGTTCTATCGTCATTACTGGAAACCAGCATTGTGATTCGAGGATTTTGTGTATCACGAACCCGGATGGACCAAACATTGTGACAGTGGGACTTAGGGATGTGTGAATGTGAATTTCTGGTCTGCTTTCTGACGTTTTATTTTCGTCAGTGAAGCACCTTGGATCGTACGGCATGACTCTGATAATAAAATCAGTCATGTTACTTGACTAGGTGTGGGGTCAACCCAACAATACTCGCCTTCAGCGTGTAGACCTACGTGTGTGTTACTATAAACAAACGAATATAGCTGACCGTTAACCACTGTCACGGTTTGGTCACAGGCAAAATATTCCTTCAAAATGCATCACAACACACATTTCCCTAAATTTAAGTATTGAAAATAACAGGAGTGATCATATACACATGCAATCAGTTGCCAACCACTACCACTCTATAACTGGCTGGTTACTGATAGGTGGAGTACTGATTAATTGATACTGGTATAGGAAAGGTCTCCTTCCAGTACCAGTCAGTTTTGAACTAAACAGTACTAACCGGTAACCACCTGGGTACTGATTGGTCATCCAACTGATCCTATCAATTATCTACTGAGTGGCTACCAAGCAGTTACCAATCAGTTACCAAGAGGTTACCGCTATGCTACTAACTCAAATTTCCACACTTGATTACATATTGGTAACAATGCAGTAATACATCAGTACCTTGACTGGTTACGGCTCAGTTGCTGAACGGCTGCCAGCCCATTTCTGGTGACCTACCAGTACCTCTTGGCGACTGCACGCTACTGGTCGGAAAGTTGTTCAGTTGTCAAGTTGGTCACCTGTCAGAAAAATGATAAGTACCAAACGGTCACCAATCAGTTACCACACCTGTATAGTAGCCTTCGATTCAGAACTGAACGTATACGACAATGCGAAGTTGTGATGGTTGTGGCTATATCAATCGGTTACAGTTTCAGGAACTGGAAAGGACCTTTGATTTACTGCCACATGGTAACTGATTGGTAAGCTTAAAACATCTGTGCAGTACCAACAGGGAGAGGTTACCAGCATGAAACTGTACTGTACCGAAGAGATACAGAACTGTACGGTACTGGACGGTGAAAGTTTACCTGTATATAGCAGAAAAGTATTTAAAAAAAGTATTCCGCTTCAAAACCCGTTCTACATTTTTACCTCGGTCTAAACAATGATGAGGTTAGATTTCACGATTCAGCAGGCTACAACCCAAGAGCTCCTGGGGCCTGGAACCTCGCCTTTAGTGCTGGGATAGTAGCCCCCCCCGCGAACGCCTCCAATCGAAAAATGCGTCCGCCGTGCCTGTGGTCTATTTAACATGTAACAAGGTTCACGTCGAACTGCTGAACTTCGTCGTCCGATCTCTTCTAATTAGGGAAATTTTATCAAATTCGCGTAATTTACGGGAGCGAACCCTATCTGGAGAACCATATCTAGAGATTTTCGAGGAGCTACACCAATAAAAATATTCACTCGCGGCGGGATGAAGCCTACAAAGAGACAGGCAACATTTTACGGTTTAATAAGTTCCCATGCCGTGCAGAACGATTATTATAGGCAAATTAAAAGACTTTGCTGCAATTTGAATCAGAAATACGCCCAAACTTTTGCGAAAAAATGACACCATTTTGAATGCATGATCTCTTGACCCTAGGATTGTCATTTGTCATTTGTTTTTCGCAAACATCTGGGTGGGGTGGCATGGCCGGTCCTAAAATTATGTGAGCCTTCTTGATCAGCGCCTAGCTACCCAGCGCAAAAGGGCAGCAGGACTTCTTGTAAGGGCAACATGACTTCCTGTAAGGGCAGCAGGACTTCCTCTAAGGCGAGCGGCACCACCATCACCTTTTTCATTTGTGTTCTATCGTCATTACTGGAAACTAGCATTGTGATTCGAGGATGGCAAAATGCTCATTGACAAGCTAGTCAAATATGTAGTCATGATTTGGTATATTGGAGCGCAATATTCATAGATTCAGTTTGTCGTTGAAATTCCATACTCGAATCAGCAATACAAATGATGCAAAAACCAGAACTAGTAGTTCAACCTGCAGTTTTGTATGCCAGTACTGGAACGTTGGATTTCAATCACACTTTTGGCGACTCGGCTGGCAGGATAGGCAATCCGGGAACCAGCCGCATGCCCATTCAATGCTTCAAACTGACACTTTGTCCACAACATTATGAATAACCATCTCTATCATACAACTTAGTTCGATCATTGGAGAAATTGTGGTCAACAAATATAACATGGATTACTGATATGAGCTTATTCCATTTCC
>JAVTVY010035910.1:0-16527 GCA_036873755.1 Hanleya hanleyi
CAGGAAATCCAAGATGGCCGCCTGGTGGCCATATTGGATTTTTGAATCGGACCACAAAAGTATCTTGCACAACTAGACCCCAAGAGGAACCTGTGTACCAAATTTGAGAAAGATCCATGCAGTAGTTACTGAAAAATAATGATGACAAGATTTCACTGGCAAATTCAAGATGGCCGCCATGGCAGCCATATTTAAAATCGTATCGACACGGCATGAACAAATTCTGGTGTACTCATTGGGGGAAACATGCATGCCAAGTTTCAGCTTAATCGGCCAAGCGGTTTCAGAGAAGAAGATGTTTACGGACGACGCACGACGCACGACGGACGACGGACAATCAGGCCACGACATAAGCCCATCGGGCCTTCGGCCCAGATGAGCTAAAAAGTCAATTTTATTACACATTCGTATGAACTCATAGTACACAGATATATATGAAGTGGGATATGTCAGCAGGGAGAAATGTCCTCGGGGGATGTCCGCGCACCGTCGATGACAGGCCGTTTTTGAGTATTTGAGTTTTTATAAGATCATAATGATTTTTCAAAATTGTGTTCATTTCAAATGTGGTAGACTTGCGCTAAGTCTATTAGCTAGAAACTCAATTAATACGTGGAATATGCTGTCCGTTTCCATTCCGCCTGGCAATATAGTGACATAAACTTCGTCGGCTGACGTTAGAAGTTTTGTTTCCCTTTTTTCTTATATATTTTAGCCTGGTTATCTATAGTATGACACATTAAACCGACCTACCGTTTTCAATATCGCAATCTCTGCCGTTACAGTAAATCGAAATATGATTTTTGTTTCAGCAGTCATATTTTAGTTATGCTAAAATGTATACGAAAATCTAATATGGGTGCCCAATATCATTGATGCCTTAGATTAGTGAAATGCTGGACTTCTACTCTCGTGCACAGTTTGTGAGATTAAACATCACAGAATATGATGAAGTCGTAATGTAAGGGTCAGGCAACAATGCATGCATGTACAAGAGCCAAATCTAGGGACAACAAAGTGTCTCGACTCAGTGGTACAAAGGCATTGCCAATAGTTCCTTAAATGAAATAAGACGGATAGTGGAATCAGAGACCCTATAATAAATATGTATAATAATTTATTATAGGGTCTCTGGTGGAACTAATAAAATACGAAACAAGTTTGTGCTCGGATCATCTGATTTTATTTCGATAAAATGCGCACATTTATTATCTCATGTTATATACACATACCTGTGAGTAACCGGACCTTCTGACAGATTTATATACGATGAGTAAAAATCTCCCAAACGGGCTTCTTGCAGCTCAAATTAAAAAAAAAAAAAAAAAACCAAAAAAAACAACAAAAAACGGGGAAGGCCTTGCCTAAATATGGGGCTTTCACTGTGAAATTTATATAAAGATCATCCTTTCACAGACAAATAACAGACATCATAATTTTACTTGCCATGCATCATGGTCAAGTAGTACACAATTAGTCATTCTCCCAACGTCAGAGTTTTTAAACTCGAAACCGTCGATAAACAACATAACAATAGGGAATATACAATCTGATGACATGAGAATGACAATTGGTATACTGTCCTAAATTTGACACTACACATGTGGTAGAGAATACAATTGGTTTGGATATTAGTAGTCACGAGGGCTTCAAGACGAGACCCTCCATCACCCATTGAGACCAGGATTGGCCCCTGTATAGCTCAAACACACCCCAAAAACGCCCTCTTCGCTACTGCTCCTGGACTCTTCATGACGTCATCTCCATTTCAAAACCCCCAGTTGTAGTCTACTCCACGACCGCTTCAATATGATGCCTTGCAAAGCTCATTTACCCCTGTGCACCCCAAAATATCCTTTCAGTAATACTTCTCAACTGCGCATGCGAACCGTGACGTCATTTTCGATTCACGCCAGGCGTAGTCTACTCCACAAGTGCTTCAAGATGAGACCCTGCACAGCCCATTTGGACCCAGGATGGCCCACCCTTTGCCAAAAAGTACACCTCAATGCTTCATGGTGATGCACTCGGTCACTTTCCTGTGAAATTCAACCAATGTCTTCGAGACCACTCCCAAAGCACGCTTCAGCTTGCAAGAGATCGAACAAATATCCACACACTATAATTTGCGCCACAAGAAAAAAAATACTCATGGATTCATGTGAAGTCCATTTTCCACATTTTGTACACCCTGCAAAGTCTGTTTTAAGGGGAGGAATTCCTAGTCTTTGATTCCCCTTCAGTCACCTGACCGACATTGAAGCGCGCTTCAAGTTGAGACCCTTCATGACCCAGGGTTAGCCCAGTTCTATCCACGTGACTGAGTGTTTTTCACTTTTTTTTTCATGAAATTCCAAGATTTACGTTTTCTCCGCCAGTCACTCAACTGGAAGTGACCTCTCTACATTGCAATGGCAACCCCTTTACTGGAAGTGACCTTTCATTCAGAAGTGATGTGGCATGATATTCCACCTCTCTTTACAGAGAAAAACAGTTTAAGCTATGCTGGCAGGACTGTTCCCCATATGTATGAAAATTTTATTCATATGCACATAACTTTTCAACATTACATTGTTAAATAAAATTTGTTCTAAATATTTAGAACAGATGTCCACAGCTGACACAGCTCTTTAATTTAGGTATCGATGAAGACTCCCTAATTGCACTCATTGAAAATAAATCGAATGTCGAAAGTCTTATGGATCTTATACACTTACAGTCATTTCAGCTAAAAACTGACTGACGATAATTTGTGAAAATATGTCTTCGAAAGAAACAAAATTATGACAGATTTGGTTAAACTGGGATATTTGTCAGCTCTAATACCCCACTTGCACAAAATTCAAATTATTCCTTTAACAATATACCGAGAAGCCGGAGTGAATGCTGCACCAATATCACTGGCAGTCACATTGAGAGAGCAGTTTAGATGTACAGCAGTTGATACATCCAATGTCTTCCCTTTCACATGTGTCCATAGGAAATATTTTAATAATGATAACTGGTTTATCTTTGACCTGAAGTTGCCAGAATTATTATAAATGTAAGCAAAATGGTCCTTTCCTGGAACAATAGGATAAGTGATAAGCTTACATGCTAACAAACCCATGCTAAATAGATAGGAAAGAATGGGTGAAAAAAAACTGATGTGAACTGCTGTCTCAATGCACCTGCCAGTGCTATGGCAGAGTTTTATTGTTAAAGCATTGACTTGAATTTTGTTGAAGTGTGCCATTTCGTATTTCTGTGGTTTCACCATTTTGGGTACCGATAAGATGGTATCAGCACCTGCGTGTGCAAGAAGGGATATCCAAATGTGAAACGATCGATTCAACACTCTGAGCGCTTGCATTAAACCCTCACTTGCATTTCGCTTGTATCATGCATATTTACATGTTAGTCCACAGGGCCTCGTTACCGTTATTAATTGGTTAATTAGGTTGATTACAGGGGGGAGGATCGAGGTAGGGAATAAATCACCTTGTGTAATCAACCTAATTAACCAATTAACAACGGTAATAAAGCCCCTGTGTGTTAGTTCACATGTTTCAAACAAAATTCATGTCCCAAAATTTAACAGTATATACTACTCAATTATTCGGGAAGACTAAGCTTATATACAATATATTTTGACACAAGTGAGTGAGCGAGTGAATAGGATTCAATATAACTTTCAACATTGTTTCAGTCATATAGCCACGAACCATGTAAGCACCCACCCAGACATATGGCAAGCCAAAGTGCTTTTTATTCGAGAATTTCCGATATCGGAATTGAAATTTCCGATATCGAAAATTCATGTCCTTCAATTTCTGATATCGGAAATTGAATTCTCGATATCGGAAATTCAATTTCCGATATAGGAAATTGCAATTCCCGATATCGGAAATTGCAATTTCCGATATCAGGAATTAGAATTTTCGATATCGGAAATCGAGAATTGCAATTTCCGATATCGGAAATTCAATTCCTGATATCGGAAATTCAATTCCTGATATCGGAAATTCAATTCCCGATATCGGAAATTGTCACTGAATTTCCGATATCGAAAATTGCAATTCTAGGTTAAGTAAAGCTTCCAGAGCTTTCATTTCCGATATCTGAAATTCAGTGACAATTTGCGATATGAGAAATTCTATTTCCGATATCAGAAATTGAATTCCTGATATCGAAAATTGTCACTGAATTTCAAATATGGAAAATTCTAATTCCCGATATCAGAAATTCTATTTCTGATATCTGGAATTGCAATTTCCGATATCGGAAATTAGAATTTCCCATATCGGGAATTCAATTTCTGATATCGGAAATAGAATTTCCCATATCGGAAATTCGGAATAAAAAGCACTTTGGCTTGCCATACAGACAGGTTACATTCTTGCTACTTCAAAGAAGAAATCTTTGAAGCAGCACGGAACCAGACACCCTCCATCCACCCCATAAAACACTTAGGACAGCACACAATTGTACACTGCTAATACATACATAGATTATATATTTTGTCATAAAAACAATTCCTTCACATATTGCAGATGAATGCCATTACAATTAGGTCTACAATATGCCCCAGTCATGTATGTCTGGGTCTATAATATGCACCATATGCAGCTTTAGATAAGCGCGCGAGGAAGATCGCACCTAAACTCCGGGGAGGGGCACCGTATTGCGACCGAAAAGTGGGCGAGCGCAGCTCCAAAATGCCTCCAGATGATGCACCCGAGTGGGCTCTACAGGTCGGTCCACTCAACTCTGAGGACGAGGAAACGTCATTTTGAACTTTTGAATATTTCGAAAAATTAAAAAACAATATGGAAAACAAAACTTGAACGAAAATATATATATGTGATTTCCATATTTCTTTGGACTATATTTTATCTCTCGACCCTTTGTAGTATTTGCTTGCGGAATTTCAATCTAAATATTCGGTACTTTCTTTTCTTGATATTGAACTTGATCGTTGGAGTTTTCCTTAACGTTTTATACATTAGTGTCGTTTTCTCATTATGCATGTGCATGTGCATAATCACTACAATAAACCTATATAGTTAGTTCGAAACTTAGATGATTTTTCCATGTCACCTTTCCATACTATTGCTACTTCTGCTAGGAAATGATTGTTTTATTGTAGGTCAATATGATACATATCATTTCAGCACGCTGTGGTCAGTGACATTACTTGTACAGCTCTTGTTTACTTCGCGTTTCGTCAGTTGGATTTTATGTAAAATTTATTATTTAACTGTGTATAGTTTAGATTGCCAAATAATGAGTAAAACTGTGTGTTAAAGTTTGTCCGTTTTAATTAGTCGTCTACTTTGGAGCGTCTCGAAAATCAATACCTTAGCTAACTCTGCAAAAATTACCCGTTTTTTTTTGCAGCGTATATAACAAACCGAACTCTACAAAATGACTACCATTACTCTCTGATATTGATGATGTTTCACGCCCGAAATAACTTTGTAATTCTCTCCATAAATAAAACTCCACTGCTGTAGTTTCATGTACCAGGGCTTAATTACATAGGCAGATACCCTACTGTGTTCGTTTTCACGGACACAAAGGTCAAAGGGATATAAACGGCACACCCAGGAGCCACCTGTTATTACTTTATAGGGTATCAATCTTTGTCAACTGGAACACGAATACAATATGACGTCTTTCTATGTAATGAACCCGGGTGCATCAAACTATAGTACATAGTTCATATGCAGAAAATTTCAAATTTATTTCAAGCGTAATATATTATCAATATCACGGAGTAATGATGGTCAGTCTGTGAAGGTCATTTTTTTACTCACTGCACAGAAAGTAAATTTATGCAGATAACAATTGATGTTTGACAGGCTCCATTGTAGACGACTAATTAAAATGGACAGTTATATTTGTATATTCATGATGATTTGGCATGGTAAGCTTTCGTAAAGCCGATAACATTCTTCTGACTGGTATGCCGATATTAGATTCTGCTTTCATCTTTGGTCGCAGCTAGGATATAAGATGAAAATCGCAAATCATACCATTTTTATTTGTATATTCGTTCTTCTCGATTTCATTGCATCCGTATAGCTATGACTGTTGTAAATAGAACATGAATAAAATTTAGATACAAATGCAAAAGTTTTACTTTTGATCTCGTCTTTGTGATGTTCTTTCCTCAAGCAAACTCGTGGTTTGAAACACTTTATGAGCAAACCCGAATTCGCTTGTGGAAAGTACAGCATGCACACCCTCCATAATGCAGGTAACCAGTTCTGCCAATCTAATTAACAATAAATCCCATCTGCTCCACCATTTGGATATTTGGCTTGTGAGATCTAACCGGCTTGCAGTAACTCGAGCGACAACCACAGTCCTGAGAACTATTCATAGTGCTTTGAAGCAGACATTAATGGTGGAGTAATTTTGATTGGCTCAGCCGAATCAGAAGAACTCATTTGGGATACATTTTGATATCGCCGCTGTCCAGTCATTGTGTCGACATAATCCGAGATAGATATGTGGTCTTTGGGTAAGAGGATTAGTCCAAATACGGCCGTGATGTTATAAGGCTGTTAATTCATGGGCTCTCGGAGCACCAAGCTCAACTGAAATAAGTAAGGTTCTATATAGCGGCATAAGAGATTGGAAAGCTTTGATAGAATATTAATTTATTAAGATTGCCAGCCCTGCATGTAGATGTGAGCAGTACAGCTATTACTCGAAACGTCCTTTTAAAAAGAGAGCCACTGAACGGACGGTGTTCGTGTGTGATACACCACCTTCATGGTATCTCAGTATATTTTGAGGAAGGCCTAGTTCATGCGGATAAAAGGATGGAGGACAAACTCTTCGAAGTTACGAGAGGATACTACATCGGGGGTCTCCAAAGTTAAAACAAATATACGGAGACGAACATGTAACTTCAAACAAAGGAGACGAAATATACATCACATTGGCTGACGTTTGATTCGCTCAAATAGTTTTGTATTAAAATTCATATATCACCACAAAGTTGTGTTTATTCTAACACCCATTTGTGTTATTTTCAGCTCAATTCTGGTGCTAAAATGGTTTCGACACAATCTTTTTCGCAGTGTATGGGCATATTCGGGACGGTCATGAGGTCACGAAGCTGTTTGAACAGCATATTACGATCTTCGTCCCACGGGATCTTGAATTTGAATGTTTGAGTTGATGGAAATAGAGAACTGAGGATGATTAAAATTATAACAAATGAATGAAAGAGAAGACCTGCCTCCCTTTATAATATTCCATAACGTGTTACGTGGAAAACAAATAGTAGACGTCACCACAGGGGACGTAATTATTTTTGGAATATTATAAAAGAAAGTAATTCTTCAATTTGCATTCATTTATTCTCATATTTGTCATCATCAGTTCTCTATTTCCATCAACTCAAAACATTCAGAGTCGAGCTTCTATGCTTCGTCCTGGTGAATTCGTTCTCTGTCATGGTTCGGCTTTGTCAGACGAACAATGATTCGGGATGATGAGTATTGCAGTACCGCGCTGCTATACAGGAATATCGAATGGCGGAAACAAACATTCAGTGTTGCTTTATTTAAGTGAATCCACTCTTTGTTGGTATGCAAGATCGGTGAGGTTTCACAATTATCTGAAATGGTGATATTAAAACGAATGAGAAAGCAAAAACAGTAGGAAAATTCTAAATCTGCATATACAATGAATTTGTCAATTTTTTTTCTCTTCTGAAAGTGTTCACTGAAGCTGTTTCTCTGGTCTCGCTTTAGGTCGAATTATCATTTCGAACTGACATACTGTGGTCGTGACATATCGCATATGCCTGTAACAAGACTATGTTATGTATACCACAGTGAGCAAGAATGAACATATTTATGCAATTTATCAACAGAATAACTGCCATTACCCGAACAATATGATCGTATTACTTGGTAATCTTGCCTGCCACTATACAAGCAATATAATAATCTGTGTGAGTCCTAGTCAGAATGCTATGTTTCTGTGGTGTAACTGATGGAAATGTTAAATTGATATAGGTAGGCTTTGTTCCGGTGTTGTACAAAAGTTGACGAAAACAGAACCATTATCTACTCCAGACCAGTCATTTCACCACTAATCAGTGACCAGTGACGAAATACAGTTTGGATTCAGCCGCCACAATTGTATGTTGAGAAGAGAAGGCATCCGATAAGAAGTTACATAATATATTAAGCCTCATACATTTGTTTGCTCAAGCTTAGCCTACAGACAGGCTAACAATATGCCAGTGTGACAAAGCGATTAGACACCAATGATTAAATAATCACCAATGATCCTTGAATCCAGCAAGCTAAATATTTACCAACTTTGTCAGATAACATCTTTCTGGCAGATCTAACTGAATAAAACTCTACAAAAGCTGTCTTATATCGAACTGCAACTTCCCCGGCTCATTCTGGCTGATTTTTTCCTCAAATCATGTTTCCAGATATGTTTCCCAGGAATGATATATAGAGGATTTTCATAATCATTTTGTATTTTCAGGAAGGAATTAATGTACTTGTTTTAAGTACACATAACACATCAGACTTGTAAATAATGAAGCACTCGTATTAACAATGTATTAACTACATACTTTATGAAAATCAGTATAAAGGATATAAATACAGATTGCCGTGTGTTAAAAATCGCACTATATAAGAAAAACCCGTATATACAAGTTAATAAACTTCGATTATGCATCTATTGTCTAGATAAAATTCACTATCTGCTGGGCTGTGATAATTGCTTGTGTTCAATTATGCCAAATTATATGATCCGTTTCGATATGGGAAGTGCTACCTAAACTTTTTATACCAGGATCATGACTAAGTAACTATAAGCATTTAACAGTCACCACAGGTGCTCAATCCCGGTATCATCAAATGCTTTCGAAATGTGCTTGCGCTATATGAGGCTACTGATACGTTCAAATTATACCGATTCTCAGCAATTATTACTGAACTATGCAATAATAATTCACATCGATGTCGCAACGTTGTAAATAAAACGATTACATTTCCATAACATACAGTTGTCTGTATCATACTATCAAATATTATTCAAATGTGCGGTTATATTTGCAATTTGGTAAATGTTTAGTTGATAAAACTCATGTTTGATTAAATTTGTCTATGTGGTATAACTTTGCTCATGTATCAATTATATGAGCCACCGTTCCATGCAGTAGAGAATATATGGTGAATAGTATTGTTACATTTAATTTCCTGCGAAGTACAAATCTCACAGAGTGAAATATAACCGAAATATTTATCAACTCACCTGCCGTATATTAAAAGTCTGCAAATTGATCGGTTTAATTTGCACATGATGTCCCAGTGTGGCATATATAATTGAATAAAATATAATTATTTGCACAACTCTGTACTGTGTACGTTATGCTGTGTCATAAGGGCCTGTCCAAGCTGCAATATCTAATGTCCACAAACGGTAAATATAATAGAAAATGTATGGCGCATATAAGTGAAATATATGGCAAATGATGCACATTTACAACACTGGCAAATAATGAAGCAACGACATTTATTTACTACAGTAGGTAATACAATATCATACCATATATGTTCTGCGTTGACCTGTCGTTTAAATACATTTGTCTATATTTGTCTTTCCATTTAAACACCATACGTACACCATGGCCCTGATGTGTATGTTAAAAGCATGCAAATTATATCCACATATGTTAATATTTACAGGTCCGTTTAAACTTTTGCAAATATAACAGTTATATTCACCTTATATTTAGTGGTAATATTAAATAATATCAAATCGAGATTTTCGTGTAGTGATCTGGCTAAAGAACAGCATTTTGTCTTCGGTGTGTTACGTCATCAACGATAATAGAAAAAACGTAACCGAAAACTTTTGTGATGTAAAAGAATAACAATCAAATATTTATTTACAATACTAAAATCATATAAAAACTAAGTAGGGTCAACACAACAAATAAATGAGAAATATAGTCTTACTGTTCAATGCTATACCGGTGTATATTTCACAGTCCGTACTGACGTGCAAATCACTATACAGTCCGTGCCGACGCGCAGAAATCGCGTTCCTGTATTTTGATATTTAGATACGGGTTTCTTCGTGTATCGACCATTTGCAATGATAATCGACATTTACTTGCGATAAATCGGTCACGACTTCGAGAAAATTCTATGACTATAACCATTCAACAGAACGTAAACAAATTTACGTCAGTTCTATTATTCTGGAACTATTTACAGTGTCTCATTTTATACTGTAATACCATAACAGTTGTAATTTATGAATCCATCACTCAATTTATAAAGGCAAGCCAGGGAGCTTCGAAGATTTCACTGTTGCCATAAGCAAAGCGTGACTGAGATACATCATTCTTTAGATGACGACTTTGCAGCGAATATTATGGATTAAGAATACTGATCAGCGATACGGATTTGATATTTTTAGCCCACCATCATCAGATGGTGGGCTGTTCAAATCACTTTTCGTCCGTGGTCCGTCGTCCGTCCATCGTCCGTTCGTCCGTCAGTCCGTCCGTAAACAATTCTTGTTACCGCGATTTCTCAGGAACTACAGCATGGATCTTTTTCAAATTTGGTACACAGGTTCCCCTTGGGGTCTAGTTGTGCCAGATACCTTTTCTGGTCCGATTCGAAAATCCAATATGGCCACCAGGCGCCCATCTTGGATTTCCCAATGAAACTTTCTTATCGTGATTTCTCAAGAAGTACTTCATGGATCTTCCTCAAATTTGGCACACAGGTCCCACATGTGGTCTAGTTGTGCAGGATACCTGTGTTGGTCCCATTCGAAAATCCAATATGGCTGTCACGTGGCCAACTTGAATTTCCCCTTGAAACATTGTTATCGTGAATTCTCAGGAAATATTTCATGGATCTTTCTGAAATTTGGTACACAGGTCCCACATGGGGCTTAGTTGTGCAAGATACCTTTTTTGGTCCGATTCGAAAATCAAAAATAATACGGTATTCCCAAGTTGTGACGTTGCATCACAAGAGTCGGCGGATCAAACGGTGGGGCATATTCTATATATTGACTATAGAGAATATCCGTATCTTCACCTAACATATCAAGGAGTTCAAATAATTCGGAATTAAAATGTATTTCTTCAAATTGTAAATCAGTTTTCTTTTAGTCTATGCAGTTGCAAGTGAACAGCCCCACCCTTTCGTCTGCCGGCGGGTCAGCTAAATGAAGGGATGTCACTCTTGTGACACGTCACAACTCAACAACTGTAGACTACTGCATGTTTCGATCCAAGGGAGATAATCAGGATTCAGACACTTTCAAATTAGAAGTTTCAACATGACTGCGTGGACCGGATCCCTTCAGTATCAAGTATTGTACCATCTTACTATTTTCGAGCATCATATCTTAAAAGAGATATCTCTAACTAGTCCAGTAAACAGAACAGAATTAGCATTCGTTCCTAATTATAAAATCTTAAGTATGCCAAAGTGTCAAAGAGATTTTTCTTTGCTTCCAGTATCCGATGATGACACGTGCCAAAAAATAAATAAAATAAAAATACTACAAAACGAAGACGAAGGATCCTCCATACATGTACATTCACTTTCAGACTAACTTTGCTCATTTCTCTCGTACTATAACAACCGACATAAGCGCAGTTTCTAGAAATCTTGAAACTCCTGAAACTTAGAAAGATTATATCTTGATGTTTTCCAGTGTCCCTTTTTCGATCTTTTTCGCTCAGATTCGAAATTCTGTAAACAAAATTACAACTCAATCGTCTTAGTAACAATGGACAAAAAGATCCTCTTGTCATTAGCTTACAATTATAGGACAATGGTGGGCGCCAAGATCCATCAGGATCTCTCGTTGGAACATCATGATGCCTTGCCGGCATCATTGAAGACTTGACCGCTTCTCTCTTGAAGGAAACAAGCCTATGTTTATGTATACTATGAATTTCTTTTGAATTTGGTGCTAATGCTGTTAAATGGAATTATGGGCGCGGATATTCTTTAATGGGCGACGGCTGAATTATGAATGACGGACCAGACACTTGTAATTTGGTATATGGGAGATTAAACACCTCCCACCAGTTTCTAGTGGAACACAGAATATTAAACAACACCAAAGCAGACATGTTTTATTGTTATTATTCAGTCGAAACAGACCCATTGGTAACACATTGAACGTTTCCAAAAGATCTTTTTACGATAATAGTAAAACTAGCAGCGATTTGACCGCGATTGCGATGCGATTTGATGTTGATTGGCATACAGCCGACCATAAAGATGATCACTTTCGCCCATTGGAATTAACTGCTAGAAACAATGGATATGATGTGAAATGCAATTTAGGGCAATGTAACTAATTAACTGCGTGTGCCAAAGCGTTGTAGCAAATATGCCAAATCAGCACAACAATTTACTGATACACATACTATTATTGTGAGATTCAACACAGCGAAACCCGCATTTTTCCAAACTGCAAACCCAACCCTCATCCGAATCCCCTCCATGCAGTCCCAAGTTAGCATTTGATCCTAAAGCTCAAAGCAACAAAAATAGACATGCAGATTCTTGTAAGAGAGAAAATATCTATAATAGTTTACCTCATATATAGCTTGTGACAGTCGTCGAGTGTTCGGTTTGCATTTTGAAATTTGGACGATTAAAATTACTTACAAACCTATTAACCCACATACAGGACGCTGGCTAGACACGTATTGTTATTGGCGTACCCTTGTACGACAGCCCACAGAGGTAACTCCCTTTTCATCCGAATGCAATGCCTTACTTTATTCTGAACATATAACCGTTGAAGAAATTAAAGATATAGTCTTAAGTCTCGAAGTGAGTAAAACCCTAGGAAATGATCTAATCAGTCATAAAATGTTGAAAGGTTTAAATACGATTTTGTAAGCCCCTGTGTACTTTATTTAATATGTCTTTAACTAAATGTATATTCATCGGAGAATGGAACTAGCAAACGTCGTCCCTATATTTGAAAAGGCAATACGAATCTGCCCTCAAATTACAGACCAATTTCATTAATAAGTTGTTGGTAAAATCATAGAACGTATTATTTTCAAGCATGTTTATAACCACTTCATCAGTAACGATATTTTCTATGAAAACAGGCAGGATTTTTTCCTAGACATTCCACTGTGTTCCAGCTAATAGAATTCTTTGCACATCTTTAGATCAAAGTCAAATAACTTGTGTCATTTCTTTAGATATATCCAAGGCATTCGAGAGTGTGTGGGACAAGGGGCTTATTTTTAAACTAACCACATGGGATAGGGGCCCAACTTCTTGAATGGCTTAGCAAATACTTAAGTGTTAGGTGCCAATCCTGTAATATCGGGTAAGCATGTTCTCAAATTGGACATTTAAATGCAGGGTGTTCCTCATGGTTCACTACACGAAAATCTCGATTTGATGTTATTTAATATTACCACTAAATATAAGGTGAATATAACTGTTATATTTGCAAAAGTTTAAACGGACCTGTAAATATTAACATATGTGGATATAATTTGCATGCTTTTAACATACACATCAGGGCCATGGTGTACGTACATACTGTCATTTTTCCCTGTTCTGAAAATCTTCCAAATACCCGGGAGATCAAAGGGACCGACGGGTGATTTAAAAACCAGATAAGGGGACTCCCCTCTGAGATTCTCCACAGAGAAAGTGGTTAAATTGCCATTACAACTATTAAGGTTTCAACACAAATGATAGCCAGATGTTGATATCTGAGCTAGCCTCTTGCTGGTCTGAGTGACAGATACAGACTGTCCAGGGTTGATGCATGCTGGGTGAAATGACATTTGAACTGGAGAAGACTCCAGATTGAACTCACTTCATAGAAGCTGTCCACAGATATACATGAAGCTTGTATCAAAATTGTGAAAAAGAATTCCTACTGTACATACCAAAAAGTCAATTTATAAATAGATTGCGAACTAAGAATGGGTTTGACAATGAGGTTTCTGGTCTGATCAAGGATGGTGCATCTTGACCGTCCATGGTCTGATGGAATGGAATGCTAAGGACTGTCAAACTGTTTTGTAGGCCCTAACTAGTCTATTTTGTATACATTTATCTCTCTATATTCATATAGCAAGCCATCTGCACTAACCAGTCAAATCAAATCTCGACACATATATAACGATATGTAAACAGACAGTGTGGATAACAACAAGTATTTTCCGGAACAAACGAAATTAAATCCATCAATATGAATTTTCACCCATTAATCTTTTTTAACAAGAAAATACACCATTAGTTTTATTATTCAAAATGGACAATATTATGAACTATGAATATTCCTATTATATACAGGTAATATACTACCCAGTTCAGTGCACATCGCCAGCAGTCTTTACCTTAATCGGCACCATGATCATTCATTTAAAGTACAACTGTGGTACATGTACTTTTGCAAGTTTAGGTCTTTTCCAAGATAATCTTCCAGATTTTAGAATTTATAACTTTCTTGCTTTACGACTTTAATTTTAACAACTGCGCCACAAGGATGTTGGAACTTGTGACGTTATTATGGAATGCTAAACCATGGCACAATGCAACATTGTTACACAACTGTTCCATTCTCTGCATTGCCACGACGTCCCACAGACGGTGTAAGGCGCTCTAAGTATTTGAATTTGAATTGATTTGCAATGCACCTATTACAGGCCGAGCAAATACATGAGTAATACATATTGCAACATCATCATAAAATAAGCAATAAAGAAGAGAACAATGATATAATACTATGTATATCTACAACACACTTATTGCCACAGCATCTAATATTGTTCTATTGTGCTACGAACAGTATAAAATATAACGTCGTTATAGTCATCTCTGACGTCAAAAGAGGCAGTGCAGATTCCTCCTTTCACTATAGAAAGCTGCCTTTGAACCCTCTGAGATGGAATAAATGTGAAATGTTTGGGGGAAACTTACTACGTTTTGTTAGGGTATCCCAATTACAAGATGAATTCTTTCATTTGACAAAATAGTGTATGCCAGCAAGAATTTTGGCTTACAGTATAAACAAAATTTATCTTATAAATAAACATAAACGTGTAATATTTACCTTAAAACCGAAAATATATGAATGTTTTTTGTTTAGTTTTTACCCTGTCCCAGAAATTTTGTCTTTATCATTAGCGGTACGATCTATTAGTTTTGAAGACATATTCAAAAGAGGGTGCCCTGTGGCAAAAATCATGTGATTAGTTAGCAGCGGATGTTTTCCATTATTGATCGAAGAAAGTTCGAGCGTGTACAAGAGACCGTTGATCAACAGATTCCCGGTTGTATTCGATGTACCGGGTATACGTCCGTATGCCTTTAAATTGTCTTGACCGTTCATTTATGTTATAATCATATGATGATAATCCGATAACCAATAAAACCAATAATATCAATAATACATTCCATAGTATCACTGATTAAGATGCCATGTTCAAAATAGTTAACGATAGAAATGTATTTACAGTTATGCATCTTTTACTTCTTCTTATACTGTTACAAGAAGTCCTGATTTCACCTACCGGTAAAGACAAAAACAGGATGATGTTCCAAAAATGTACACAAAGTTAGTGTTTGTAGGAAATATAAAAATACCAGATGCTAGATTTATTTATCGGCTTGAAAACAGAAGCCGAAGTTAGTGTGAAACAATTGGTCTGTAGGTTTACAGCTTTCATCTGATTCGTCAGGGAGGAACAAAAAATATCATGGTATATAATCCACACACGTTAATATATAACTGTCAAAATTACAAACAGACATTTCCGGTCTTTGTAGGGTACATGGTTGCCTGCCGCATACAGCCCTTTTCGATTACAAGCGTCTAGTCCGTCATTCATAATTCAGCCGTCGTTATTTAAAGAATATACGCATCCATAATCCAAAGACCTGCATATTCCTTATAACAACATCATCACCAAATTCTAAAAGACAATCCTAGTATACATGAACATAGACTAGTTTCCTGCAAAAGAGAAGCGGTCAACAGTTTTTAATGATGCCGGCAAGACATCATGATGTTCCAAAATATCGAATTCATATCGCTGATCAGTATTCTTAATCCATATGATATTTGTTGTAAAGTCGTCATCTGGAGAATGATGTATCTCAGTCACGCTGTGATTGTGACTGTTCAGAAGACCACCATGAAGATCTTGATTTACATGGGCTCGTACGGTACCTAGCCCTAAGCGGAATTAGACACAAGTTACGAAACGTAACGCCATAGATCTTGCACGCTACGCTCGTATTTGCTATCACGATGCGATATGTACCGGTATCGCCAAATTGAGAAACTTTGAGTGGAGGCGCTTAATGGAATAGCCCTGTTTTATAAGTTTCTGCAATATTGTTTTGTGACATTGATTAAAATCGTCACATTCAACACTGGATCCAGCAAATGCTACTAGGCGAGATATGTATACACCATATGCAGGTCCCACTGGAATATTACTGTCCAGAAAGGGATAGTTTATCATGT